>ML277355.1:41846-80749 GCA_005239495.1 Nicotiana undulata
CCCACCCCCCAAAAATTCCCCCCCCAATCCCCCAAATTCCCCCCCCCCCCCCCCCGCACCACTAAAGCTACAAAACATCATCAATGTGCCGAATTGCTAAAAACTTGTTCAAAACTCACCCCAACATCCCGAGATGCTGTGTAATAATTCTAACAAGTCCATAAACACTATCCGGACCTATCCAAGGTCTCAAAATACATACGAAAATATCACATAAGAATCAAAGACCAAACGACTGATTAAATTTCTCTTAAGTTCGTGAATTTCTATACTTCCAACCAAGCGCTCGATTCAACCTAGATAGCTCAGATCTCAACCAAACTTTGCACACAAGTTTAATTTAACTACTGAACCTATCCTCTATCACATAATACCTATTGGAGTTCGATATTATCAAAGTCAACTATTGGTCAAACTGAAGAACTCTCCAATTCTTCAAATTTTTAACTTTCGACAAATAGAGTCAAAACCTTGTAGGAACATCCAAAACCAAATCCGAACATGTTCCAGAGTCTAGAAACACCATAAAAACCTATTGGAACTCTCAAGTCTCAATTCTGAGGTCGTTTACTTAAAAATCAAATCTTGGTAAGTTCTTCTAACTTAAAGCTTTCTGTTAGGAACTGAGTGTTCTAAATCACTCTCAAACTTGTTGAGAGCAAAATCACTCATACCCGCAAGTTATAAACAAGAAATGAATCTATGGGAAGGCTCAAATTACAAAACGAGATGCTAGAACTCAAAACGACCAGTTGAGTCGTTACACCTTTCCATTTAGGCATAAAGTGGGATGATCAATCCTGAAGGACATCTTGAATTGGAAACATATCTAATAAAAAAAGTAATGCTTTAAAATTTTCTATAACTCAAGCGGAATAATTGGTTTGGATACTTTTCAAATAATAAGTCTTTTCAACAGACTTAAACAAATCAAAGTACAATGAGCTATCAAGAGTAGTCTAAGTGTTGCAACTAATATGGTTTCTACTAGACTAAATACAATTCATAAATAGCTCGGGATAAATTTTCTCCAGTTTCATTTATCAAAAAAAGTTACTTGTTGGAGCAATGTTTGACTATTCCTTCTTCATCATTGTATCCTCCATCTGTATATAAATGTAGTACCTGGTGTCTGAGTTCAAATTTGAAAATTCAGGCACTGGTCATGCCTTGCATATGTCCTGATTTGGTCGAGAAATTTCCAAGTTTCAAGTAATTAATCTTCCATCTATAACAACCCAACCAGTCGTTTTGCGTATTTGAGCACCATTTTCCTGTTTGATGCTTCATGTATATGTGTTTGTTGTTTTGTGACATGGGGGATGGTTGGTTTGGTTTAGGGAAGGCTCGAGAGGGATTTGAGACACTTAGTCTCATTTTGGAAACTTAAGTTGTAAGAGTTGATCAAGGTATGACTTTTGTATAAATGACCTCAGATTGGTGATTTGAGGGTTCCAATAGGTTTGTATGGTGATTTTGTACTTGGACGTGTGTTCAGATTTGGATTTGGATGTTCCTAAGGCGTTTGGCGTTATTTGCTTAAAGTTGGCAATTTGGAGGTTTGGAGAGTTTCTAAGTTTGACTTGGGTTGACTTTAATGATATCGGATTCACATTTTAGTTATGGAAGTTGGAATATGTTTGTTTCATCATTTGGGACTTGTGTGCAAAGTTTGAATGTAATCCAGAATGGTTTGGCTTGAATCGGAAGCTTGATTTGAAGTTTGAAAGTTAAGAAACTTAAGAGAAGCTTAACTTGTGCTTCGATACGTAGTTATGATGCTAGTTGTGGTGTTTTGAGAATTAGTACAAGTTTGGATAAGGTATTGGGACCTGTTGGTGTGATTGGAGGGGGTCCCGAGGGACTCGGGCGTGTTTCCAAGTAGTTTCGGCTCATTTCCCCTTGGTTTGGATTGTTGGTTTTTTTATGCGTAGCAGTGCTTCGCGATCGTGGAGCTTGACTTGCGATCGCAAATAATGGGGAGCTGGTAGGAGATTTTTTTCCTCCTTGCGTTCGCATTAGAGGAATCGCATTTGCGGAGAGAAGGGAGCAGAAGCATTGCGTTCACATGCTTGGGACGCATTCACGAAGGAATTATGCCAGGAGGAAGGAATGCCTTCACGTTCGTGGATCTAGGCTCGCGTTCGTGTAGGCTTAGGATATCAGGCATCATTTTTCCGGAGGAGGTCTTTTCATTTGATCACGCCCAAGACACACCCTAAAATTGGATATGTAACAGTCATTCGCAACTCAAGTAAGAAACTTAATGTATCTTAGATTATCTTTCAAACAAGAGTGGTATAGTGAATCTATTAATTAAAGTATTAAACTAAGATGTCTAAGGAACAATTCAACAAATACTTGATCTGCAATAATTCAAAGGGTTTGTATTTTGAATTGGAATGATCCCTATCTGGTATTTTCTTTTTGTTTCGGTTTAGGGTTTCAATTTTGGTGGTCCTACATATATGGTCTTTGACAAAAAAGGGTCCCTTTGTGTTGGATCTGTTTCTTTTGATCTGATTTTTTGGGTGTTTGATCCCCTTTTTCTTATACACATGCGTTGAGTTAAGAGACAAGTGAGTCAGAATTTTGTTTTTTTTGTTTTGTTTATATACTTCATCCCCCATCATCTCTTTGTTTATTGTAGTTGTGTCTTCATGTGTGGCAGCCCAGTATTTTTTTGTTTATTTATGTATCTTTGTCTTAACTTTATGTGGTTCTTATGTCTTTATTGTATGGTCCACTTTGTCAGCATATTATATAGGTTGTAATGTTACTTTTTCTCATTTCTTATTCTGCAACTTATATGCAATGGTCTTATTGGATCTGATCTTAATATGATGATTGGATATATAATCCACAAGTCTTATACTCAAAGAAGCTTGTGCACTTATAACTCTGACCAACTGTTTTATAACTATTTAGTAAATGAATTTACTTCTAAGTTGGGGTTTATTGGAGTTCAACAAGTAATTGTGAATGGACCTTCTGGTAGATATTGTGAAATAGAAAGTGATCAAGATGTTAGGAGTCTACTGTCTTTGGTTAGTGATCAGTTTAATGCTATTGACTTCTTTATTGTATATGAGTGTGAGTTAAGTATTAATGTTCATAATATAGTCCAGCACATTGAGTCAAACACGTCAGAACTTGACGTTGCTACTTACTGTAGTTCAGATGACAGTGAAGAAAATGGTTGTCATTCTTCAGATTGTTCAGATAGTGAATCTGATTCATTAGAAAGACTTCATACACAAAAAGAGAGGAAGATATCTGATAAGTTGACTGATTATAAGGAGTTACACAAGTCCATGACATTCAAAGACATTCCAGAAGCTAGAAAATTCATCAACATGTATTCCCTTGCTAATGGTTATGGGTTAAAACAACTTAAGAGTTGCCCCCAAAAACTTAGGTACATATGTTTAGATGAAGACTTTCCCTTTGTTTGTCATATTTCTAAAGACTCTAAAGGCCATGTTGTTAAATTCAAGACTTTAAAGGAAGAACATAAGTGTAATACTGCATATGATAACCACAGGGTAAATGCAAAAACTATAGTGAAGGAAAAAGAAGATTCCTAATAATGTATATATGTTTTCATGCATTGAAAATGGGTTTAAGAGTGGGTTGAGACCATTCATTGGCTTGGATGGAACCTTTTTGAAAGAGAAATGCAAGGGTCAATTGTTAGTAGATGTTGCTCAAGACTCCATGAGGCACATTTATCCCTTAGCTTGGGTTGTTGTTGATAAAGAGACCAAAGTGATATGGAGTTGGTTCTTAAGGATGCTACAACATTCATTGAACCTCAAAATGAGAGAAGGGATCACATTTATTTCAGATATGCAAAAGGTATGAACCTATCACTTTAATTGGTTCATCTCTTTACTGATGCATCTCTTTACTGTTGCATTTATTTTTACTGATGCATCTCTTTTATGTTTTTCCACTTTAAGGGTTTGATTGATTCAGTCCACTTGGTTCTTCTTGAAGCACACCATAGATATTGTGTAAGTCACATAGAGGCAAATTGGTGCAAAAGATGGGGACATGAGGAAAATAGGAAGTACCTATGAGTGGGCTGCATAGAGCACATATGAAGAAGATTTTAAAGACCAAATAAGGATATGGCACAAGTGGATGAAGATGGAAAGAAGGTTGTTGAAGATTTGATGAAGTACCCACCTCAAAGTTGGAGTAGAGCATATTTTGACATTGTTTGCAAGAACTACTAAGTGGACAACAACCTAACCGAGTCCTTCAATTCATGGATCAAGAAAGCAAGATTCAAGACAATTATCAAGATACTTGAGGATATTAGAGTAAAGGTTATGAACATGCTAAGGGAACATGAGTACAAAGGAAACCTCCCAACAAAAGTGTCCCACCAGATTTTGAGTTTCCTGATTTTGAATCAGATTCTGCCCCAGAAATTAGGTCAAGGAGTTTCTCTGAAGAAAGGACAAGACTACTTATGAGACATCAAGGAACCATACCGGCTATAACAAGGACCATCAATTTTGTTGGTGACTCGTCTGGTGTGAGTGTGCCCTCAAACCTACCATACTCAGCTAAGAATCTCACCTAGAATGGTAAGAAAGCTATAATAGGAAACCAGCTTGAAAATATGGCCAAGTTGAAGACAAGAAAGGGTAATGGCAAGTCACAAAACTAATGTGACTTGAACTATAGGTGGAAAGTCATTTAAGTAGTGAAAGGTTTTGTAAATTTTAAGTTTAAAAGACTTGTAATTACTGCTATGACAGTACTGTTATTATTTTTGTTGGTTGGTGTAATTGCTACTATGACAATAATTTTTTTTACTGGTTGATGTTATTTTGTTGGTTGATGTAATTGCTGTTATGAAAATACATTTATCACTATTGGTGTTAGGAATGTTATGACAGTTGGTGTGGTAAATGTTAAAACAGTTGGTATTATTAATTTGTTGTCAATGTTAGTAACAGTCGGTGCTCCCTTTTCTAATGTTCCCTTTGCTGTCAATGTTAGTAAATTTGATGTCAATGTTATGATAGTTGGTTTTCCCTTTTCTAATGTACTACGACATTATTCTTGTTAATTTAGATTGAACACATATGGGTATAGTAAATATGTAATTGTTGCTATAACAGGATGTGATTAACACCTACTAACCGTTAATATAGATTGAACACCTGCTGATTAACTATTACTAATTCGATTAATTGTTACTAGTCGTTATTAACTATCATATTCATTTCACCATTTCATATGTTCTCATTGAGGTTGTAAATTTGGTCGAAGACTTTGAGGTAATATGTATTCATCCATTCACCATTTCAGTCCAAAAAACAGAAGCACAACACAGTTACATCTCCAATTGGAGTATCATTCTAAGTGGAGATACTCCAATTCTTAAGAAATTAGTTCCCTACTAAACTAATCAATACATGTCAATTCACTACACAATGATAATTAACTAAACAAGGAAGAACCATAATGAAATCTACTTCATTATCCAGGGTGCAAAGAATCCAACAAACATTGCCGAAGAACCAATTATCACCATCATTATTTGTACAACTCTTTCTTCCAATTTTGTCTTTAGCAGCTTCAAATTTGTTCATGGCTTCCATGTCAAGCACTTTTTCTCTCAACTTGTCTCTTTCAATCGTAACAACATTCAAAAACGACTTCAATTCTCTTATTTCAAGCTGGGAACCATCCGCAGATATTTCATCTTCCCATTCGAAATAACCACATGAATTATTCTGCCAAAGAAACATTTAAAAGATTCAATTTTTTTCAAATCAAAACAGCTAGATATAGTAGAAAGATTAGACAAATCCACATCGACACCTTACCTTAGGGCGTGCACATTTTTTAAATTTTCTACCGGGGTTAGAGAGAGTGGTTGATGTGAAATGGTTGGCAAAAATACCAAATCTACACCTTCTCTGAGAGGAAGTACTGCTCTGCGACATTGAATCTCCCCTGAGAGGATAAAGTCGAGCAAACGAGAAGAAAGAGCATTTGTACAATTTGTGCCTGAACCCTGTTTTTCATCGACTGAAAGATCTTATGAGGGGGACTAATTAAAGGTGAAGCGGGTTATTATAAGGATGGGCGGGTTTCTAATAGAGACGAGTTAAAAATGCCTAGTTGGCATATTATTTTGGGGGTCCCGGTTGCCACGTAGGAGATCCGATAGGTTTAGGTATAAATTTATCTACTTTAGTAACGTCATATATTATTTTGGACGAAAAGTAGAACGGAATATTATCGTAATTAATTTTTTATAGTTGAGGTACAATTTTGGATTTTTTCCCCATAAAATAAGAAAAGGGGAGAAAAGGAAAAAGGTTTCCGGTTTGGGAGAAAGAGCCGTGGAGCTATTTGAATCACAATACTTTACGTGAAGAAATTTTTCACTTTCCCCTGTGAGTCTGAGAAGGCCGAAACCGAAACACAAAATAGCCTCTGTTTCTCCTTTTGGCTCCTTGGCTCCTGTGCGGCTAACTAACCCCTTCCCCAAGTCTTCCTTCTCTCTCCTTTATCATTTATCTCTTCTCTTACTTTTCTTCATTTTGGGGTAGTATATACACTCAGGTCACATTGGGATAAATTACGTATAATTAGCCCTCACTTCTCAGGTGTTTTGGTCGATCTTTTGCCTATGGCGGCTGTTGTTCCTTCCTCAGATCGTATCCTTTTCTTTCTCTCTTTCTCTTTATTCATTTCTTTTAATCTGGGGTTTGCTTAAATTGTAAGTATTTATTTTTATTACGCTTCCGTTCTCTCTCTCTTTAATACTGGTTTTGTGTGATTTTTACTAGGGTTTATGCTCCCTGTTTGAGTACCGGATATGTATCGTTTCTATAATTTCTTACTTTTATCTCTTCTTTCTGTTTCTTAATTTCACTGCTGTTTGGGGAGTGCTGAAATTAAAAACGAAAAATTGATACTTGTGGAATTAATTGCGCAATTGTTGTTTTTATTAGTGCAATGATATGCTTGAAGAACCATCATCTGCCCTGCTTGTGGGTCACTTTTAATTTTTCTAAAAGGACTTTAGTTCGATTTTTGGAATCCCATGATTCGGAGTAAGCAGACATAGAATCTTCAAGTATTTTGAAATAAAATTTACATACTTAGAAAAACTATGTAAAAATACTACTATAGGTCACATAGTTAACTTTCAAACTATTTAAAAAGTAATTGAGAAAAAGGTTCTGCTCAAAGAAAAACTCCTTTGACCCTCCAAACAGGTACTGTCACATCGTGTGGAACAGAAGGGGTATATATATTAATGACATGCTTGTGGAATATATCTAGTATGTAAGATATGTATTAGACGGATTTATGGCATCAAAACTGTATATGGACAAGCTTCTTAAATAAGATGTTCGGCAGACCCTGGGTTTATGGCATGTTTTTTTGTCTCCTTAATTCACATTGCTTAAGAAACAGCAGATTTGCTACAGGACTTGCATTTGGATTCCGAGAATAAGTCCCTTCAAACTCGTGACTCAACAAAGCAGGTACTGGTTGTTGCTTTAAGTCTTGAGATTAATTTTGACTTTTCAATGTATGCCACTAGATGAAAATTTTGGCATCGTTGCTGTAGTTTTTAATTAAAGTTCGACAACATAGGATGTCTTGGTTGAGTTGAAAATTAACTCCCTTCACTGTCAATCTCTCTTTCTTGATAAAAAGGTTTCATCTGTTCAATATGCACCTGTTGATCCTGGTACCATGGCGAATGGAATGAACAAGCCATTTGAGAGATCAACAAGCCCCTTCAATCAGGATTTCACAGGGCCAAGCATGTTTTACAGCCCAAATGGATACACATCTCCAACATACCCTTCTTCAACATACTATTATGCAGGTAACAAACACCAGACAGTATAGAGAGTGTTGTTTATCAATTGATAAAACGCTTAACAGCATGATGTGGTGTCCATTATTTTGCTTCATCATTGGACATTCAGCTAAATTACATGATATACAGTTGTGAGTATGATAAGCTGCTAGGCAATTCTGAATTATCTAGGTAGCATTAGGAATGAAGGTCAGGAAGGTCTTTTACTTGGTCAGTTGCATAGTGTACCTTTTGATGGTATATCTTTCATTCTATCAATAAAGCTTCTGTCTGTTTCATCCTCCTGTGATATGGTCTTAATACAGGTTATGATGGATCATCAGGCAATGAGTGGGATGGATTTGCAAGTGCCGATGGAGTTGAAATGCCGCAAGTAAGTTTTCGTTTTTTTAAATAGTTATGTTTATTTTATTTGTTTATTTTCCATCTATAAAATTTTGCCTTGAAATTGATTTCTAGAATTTAATTGTGATTTGTGATCTTTTAACCAAGAAGAGTTGGTACCGTGATTTGTGACTTGTCCTGATGACATATCTCCCCATCCCCTTTATCCTTCTCTTCTCTATAACTGGAAGTTGTTTGACCTCATGTTGTTTGTTATTATTCTTGTGATCTTGTTTATTAGTCTAATACTTGAGGATAGCTTTTGATTCTCTCCGGGCCTGGTGGCTGATAACAGGGCATGTTCGGTGACTATCAACATGGGTATGGTTATGCACCATATGGGACATATTCCCCATCGGGTTCGCATGTTGGACATGATAGGCAGCTCTATGGCCCTCAGCAATACCAATACCCATCGTCTTATTTTCAGTCCGCTTCTTCGACCAGTGGATCTTACCCTTCCAACCAAGGTAACACTTCCCAGACAGCGGTTTCACCTTCTGTTGCACCTGACCAAGTGCAATTTCCAGCTGAATCAACCAAAGCAAATCAGAGTCGTGTAGGGAGTACCGTGACTCATCGAACCAATACGTCAAAGTCTGTAAGACCAACTTACCAGAATTCTTCTGCGAAATCCTCTGATTCCTATGGCTGGGGAGGCATGCCATCAGGTATCCCTTTTCTCGGATTATAAGGAAGAGATTTGGTTATATATCCTTGAAGCTTCTATGTTGTTTATCATCACAAATCTGTTGGTGCAGCAAGTCCTTGGGTCTCTTCAGCAGTTCCTCATGGGAGCAATTTCTCTTCTGGAGGTACTCAAAATCTGCGTCCTCTTCCACATTCAGCGGTAGGTATTCCTTAAGGTGCTTTCATTTGCACCACTTGATTGCTGTATGTCCTTGATATTCAGTACTTCTTATTCATCTTTTTCCCACCTGTTTTATGGTGGCTAAACATGCCGCTCTCCAGAATTTTCAACTTGTGGATCTTCTTCCCTTTCCTTTTTTTTTTTTTGGCATTATTAACTGGATTTAATTTACCAATGGTGTTTATGATTTGGGAAATGGAGCATTCAGACCTGGATACGTCCTTCTCCTCGCCTTATTCTATCCTTTTATGCAACAGGGTATGCAGCATCCAAGAGCGTCATCTGCAATGGGAGGATATATGAATCAGATGTATCCTAACAATCGGATGTATGGCCAATACGGAAACACGTTTAGAAGTGGTTTAGGATTTTCACCTAGTATTTATGATCTTAGGAGTGGTGGTCGTGATTGGTTGGTTGCTGATCACAAGTATAGACCTCGTGGCCGTGGTAATGGTTTATCTGTCAACAGCAATGAAAGCACTGATGGGTTGAATGAATTGAACAGAGGACCCCGGGGAAAGGTTTTCAAGGACCAGAAGGATTCTGAACCTATATCCTTAGCAGTTAAGGGGCAGAGTCTTCCACTAAAAGGCAACTGTGATGAGGATAATCTACCCCTTTTCCCAGATAGGGAGCAGTACAACAAAGATGATTTCCCTGAAACATACACAGATGCAAAGTTCTTTGTCATTAAATCATACAGCGAGGATGATATTCACAAAAGCATTAAATATGGTGTATGGGCAAGCACACCCAATGGTAACAAGAAACTGGATGCAGCTTACAGAGAAGCTGAGGAGAAGTCTGGGGGGTGTCCTGTTTTTCTGCTGTTTTCTGTAAGTATCTTCTTTACACCTTTGCAAATAGGCAAGTGTATCTTGTGGCAACCTTTGGGAGTATTAGTTAGTTTCCTTTGTGGTGTTTTACAGGTCAATGCAAGTGGGCAGTTTGTTGGTCTTGCAGAGATGATTGGTCCAGTTGACTTCGATAAAACCGTTGAGTATTGGCAGCAGGACAAGTGGAATGGTTGCTTTCCAGTGAAGTGGCATATTGTGAAAGATGTTCCTAATAGCATTTTGAGGCACATTACATTGGAAAACAATGAAAATAAACCTGTAACCAACAGCCGAGACACTCAGGAGGTGTGTGATAGTCCCATGTGCTACAAAATTCTAATCTATGCTTGCTGAATTTTTTTGATATCTTCCAATGCTGCAGGTAAAATCTGAGCTGGGTCTTCAAATAATTAAAATATTCAAGACACATTCCAGCAAGACATGCATTCTAGATGACTTTGATTTCTATGAGGGGCGTCAGAAGATAATGCAAGAGAAGAAAGCTAAACAGCGTCAACTGAATAAACAGGTATAATGATCTTTTTCTTTAGACTTGATTTATCTTCTTTTGTTGTTCGTTTTATTTGTTGCATAGTTGCTTGATTCAACGATTTGTAGAGATAAAAATGCATTAAGCTGCTAAGAGGGTGCTTGAACATTCTTGTTGAAATGCTTCTGGAAAGGCTTTCCAGATTTATGGGACACTTTGGGAAACTAATTGTGTTTGAATAGCTTCTATCTCAGTTAAGTTGGTTGTTTTCACCTAAAAACAGCTCTTGGCTTTAAAGAAAATCTGTCCCAACACTGGCCTATGCTTGCCTGGTGTTTGACGAGAGTATATAGAGTTGGGATTTTGTTCCGTATAATTGGTTAGAGGGACAAAAGAGGATTTGATTGCTTGCAACAAAAATTTCCCAATTTAATGTTCCATGATTCATTCCCTGCAAACCTTACCATTTGTCCTTTTTTCATTTTCTTTTCAATTTGAAGATTTGTCCTAAGCCTTTAAATTAACCCACATTATCTTTACTGATGGAGCCGTCCTTACCTTGTCGCTTAATTGTCCCGTGACTAGTCAAATTATTTATAGTCTTGTTGTATAGTATCTGCAGATCTTGTCCAGAGGACCAAACCAGATCTGATTGTGCTGATTATAGTTTGTAAATAGTTAGATTTGGATTGGCAACACAACATCTGTTTTCTGTTGGATCTAATATAGAGTTGTAAACATTACCTTATCCCTGGGATTCAAGAACTATACGAGTACTATGCAAGAATTTAGTTTCCATCTAATCATTTATATAGATTGTAAATACTATTTGCTCCAAAATTACACCAAAAATTGCAGACCATCTCAATATCAGTGAAAGCAGTATATACCACATCTAATGATGTGCCGATTGTCCAAAAAACACGAGTGATGATCCTGCTTGTTCTATGTCCCATCACCAAAATTTTCAGCATGTTCACTATCAAATCCCATGTCATGCGGTGTGACCAAGTGCCCCGCTTATTCCTAGTACTAGTATCATACACATTGCACCAGCTGATGTCAATTTGTCTTTTCTCTTGGGATTTTAACGGTTAAGAGTTAGTTCCATGCGGCTGGCCAATCAAAAAAAGGAAGTGGAGAAGCCACTTTATTGGTTCACTCAGTGGTCCAGATTGCTTTACCTTCTTGTCCTTTCCAACAAAATCTTGTAAAAGGATCTTATTGTGAATATACCAGTATAGCCCTCCTGTCCCATCCATATCCCTGGCACCATCAGCAGTCGATTGACAGACATAGAGCTGTCGTAAATCCCCGACCTCCCCTGCCAGGCGTTACGTTGCTTCAGTTCTTGGTCCGAGAAATTGTGCCTACTCCATTTTGATGCATTACACCAATGTAAAAGTTGCAAATATTCTTTTATTTAGGTAATTACTGCATGTCATTTCTTCGACACTCGGTTAATTTTGGGTTAGTGATTGTGTCTTTGATATTTCAGGTTGGAAATGTCAATCAATCTGCTGCTTCGACCCAAATAACTGAGCAAGATAGGCCAGTGGATAAAAAATGGTCAAAATTACCTGCTTCATCTGGGGGTTCCGCTGGTCTACCCAGATCTGAAGATGGGGAATTGAAGCCATTTGAAGAAATAAGATCAACCACAGCTGCCAAAGATCAACCAAATATTAAAGACAATGAAGTCTTATTGAATGGAACGGGAAGTGCTGGCTGAGTGTTTTCTTTTACTTTTCTCTTTTTTTCTCTTCGTGGGCTCGTTCCTTAACTTGGGTTTGCGAAGCTTTTTACCGGATCCAATTAGCATAGCAGAAGGTTTTGTTTTTTGTCACATGCAATATGTTTTCTTTTACTAGGATGGTAATAAAACAAGTAGCTCAAAACTTTCTTTATTGGCAGCTAGAAGCTTGGACTCCTTTGAGAATTGCAATTACTTAGTGGACTTCATATCTTGATATTTTATTTGGTTTTTTAGTTTTTGGCCTAGACGGAGCTTTTGTTAAACGGATCTTGTAATTTCCCTCTTTTTTTTTGTTAAATTTGTGGAGGTTTTGATCATGTGTTCTTGTTATGATGAGTGAGTCAAGGTTTTTTATTGATTTGCAACTATGTATACGCAGTCATGACTGTATAACATGTGAGTTTTGTTAACTGGGCATGGTTAGGTAGAGTCCGGAACCCAATTATGGTCTTTTTTGACAAGTGTGACTTAAATATGTGTAAAAAATAAAAAGTGACAATTCTATATGCTATACTTTAACGGCCAAAACACCGTTAAAGTATAGCGCGGTTTAAAACCGCGTTATATATAGAATTGTCACTTTTTTTTATACACGTATTTAAGTCGCACTTGTAACAGAAAAAAAAGACCATAATTGAGTTTCGGACTCTGGTTAGATAATATCGACATCAATAAGAAAAGCTCTCGACAGAAGCATTTCTGTTAACCAACATAGAGAGATGGGAAATCCATTTGACATTTTGTCAAATCAGTGTATAACCACCCATCCATCTCAATCAAGTTAGAGAAAAATTATATTATATGAATCATCTATGACAGTTGCTCATTGAGCCATTTCTATACTAAATTTTGTTTAAGAAAACCACCTGAAACTTGAGAATCTATGAACCATTTGGTTAGATAACATTTGAAGTTAATTGAGTTATAATTACCCTATTACTAATATTTTGTCTAAAGATGATTCGATATGGTCTAACGCCTTATTGGTCCAATGTACTAATGATGAGTCATCTTAAACAAGTTGTAAACTATCCGAAATCAATTACTATGTTTCCTGAAATTAAGTAAACATAACTATTTATGATGGTAGCCATTGTCATATTAGCAAGACATGACAGTTCTGGCACTCTATATCCAAACACTTGTACAAGAAAACGAAAAATGACAGTACCATTTGACCTTAAGTTAAAGGAAGTCAATAGTGTAACTTTTCAATTAACGAGATTAATTGTATTTACGAGTTAAATAATGGGTAAAGTTGCATACAGACCTAAATGCTGTTGGGACCTAGTTGCATCGTTTCTTCAATTTTCTTTTAACTTTTTTGGTGAAATTTCAACCATGTACTTTAGCGATACAAGATGGAGATGCAACCAATAGCGACCTTCAACTTATGGTTCTGTCGCAATACCATAATAACTGAGTTCACAATTAGATATTTAGTAAATTTGTTAATAAAAATGCAAGGTCTACGCAAAAATTACTGGGTTACTCATACACTATACTCTAAATATGCCCCCGTCCCTAGGAAAAAGAGAAATGGAAAATCCCTCCAATTCACATTCATATGTTCAGGTGTACAAAGCTTTGTCAAACACCGTTATACAAAAATAAACCAGGGAATACATTTTACTCGGTGAAAAATCTTTGGTTATTTGCAATGTGATCTATTTTAGGAAGTTTTTGTGAATCTATAAAGGTACAATTTCATGTTGCATAGAATTTTTAAAACTGTTATACGGAAGTTTTGGAAAGTCACTACATAAGATCATTCGAAAGTATTGTATATTTATTTAATAATAACTATTTTCTTTTAATAAAACATAAGAGGGGTAGGAAAATGTCTTATTTGGGCTTAGTGGTCGCTGTATCTGAATGTGCCAAAGTAAGTTTTTGGAGAAAGAAAGGAGGAGGTGGAGATAGGCCTTAGCCACTATGCACTAACTGGTCTCTCTGTTTGTGGAAGCTAATCTCCCATAAACTCTCAGACAAGACAAGACAACACAGACTTGTTCTTTTTTTTCTTTCTTTCTTTCTGGTTAAGAATGGCTGCAGCTCTTTTATCTCTTTCTCTACCTAAGCTCAATGTAACTAAAGCTTCAACTGCAGCAAACACCACAACTACAGAAAGTCTTGAACAGAAATTCGGTCGTAAAGGTATCAAATTTTGTGAGTCTGAAGGGACAGTTGAGCTGAGTGTTAGAAATGGAAGCTCAGTTAAGCTACAGATACCCAATGCCCATATCACTTCTTATAAGCCTAAAGTTTATTGGAAAGATGATGGTTTTGAGGAAGTCCTTTATACCCTTCCTTCCTCTTTTTCTTCTAACTCTAGAGGTGGCATTGCTCTTGTAATCAATGAAATCTTGGATCCTAAATTGTCAACAACAACAACAACAGCCAAAACTTCTTCTGAGTGGACTGTCACAGATGTTGATTCTGACTCTATTGATGCTCTCCAGGTCAGTTATTACTCAGTCTTCACTATTCTTTCATTCAATTGTTTCTTTCTTCAATGCTTGACTCAATGATCATCAAAATCACTTAGATGTCCATCATTGCAATATATGTTGGTAGGATAAGCACCATGATAGGCTGAAATGTTGTGTTCAGAAAGTAGCTTTCCCTTTTCACAAAGAAATACTATCTTTCTTGTTTAAATGCTATTTTTCTTAATTTCTCAAAAAGGGGATGTTGTATAGAAGCCCCAGTCAGAAGGTGCGAGAGGTTAGCCTCGTTGGGTATCAGGGGGTAGAGGTAGGACTAAAAAGTCTTATTAGAAGGCTAATAGGTCGTCGAGCGTATCTCTTTGTCTTTCCCAGTTCGCTAGCATTAGTGTTAGTATGATATCCTTTTATTCATAGATTGCTATTATTACCTAGAGTTCAACTGCTTTCTTGGCTTCAGTATTTTTATCTTGTTGTTACTCCTTCTTGTTGCCGTTACTTTTGTCATCCGTTCTCCAGCCGAGCGTCTGTCGGAAACAACCTCTCTGTCCTTCTAGGATAGGGGTAAGGCGGCGTACATCTTACCCTCCTCAGATCTCACTTGTGGGAAAATACTGGGCTTCTTGTTGTTGTTCTCGAAAGGGGAATGCAGCTGAATAACTGCGACAGACACTATGTACTAAAAATTTCATGTAATGGACAGGTTGAATTGAGCTGCAGCAGAGGGACTCTTGATATTAACTATGTGGTGTCACTCTATCCACTGAGTATGGCAACAGCAGTTATAGTGAAGAACAATGGCCGCAAGCCTGTCAAGTTAACGAGTGCTATACTAAGCCATTTGAAGTCTAAGACAAGAGGGGGTACAGGAATACAAGGACTCCGCAGCTGTACTTATTGCACACATCCTCCTTTGTCTTCTCCCTTTGAAATTTTATCTCCAGGGGAAGCAATGAAAACTGAGGAGCCTGGTTTATTCTCGTTTGGTTGGGAGCCAGAATTGAAGCCGGGAATATGGTCTGCTCAAGATGTTCCCATCACTGTACTGAAGCACAAGCTCAGTAGACTTTACAGTGTTCCACCAGAAGAAAGAGCAAAGGAATTTTATAATTCAGTACCTTCAAAATATGAAACAATTGATCAGGTATATCACATTCAAAACAAGAGACTGCTCTCCTTGCTGTTTCTACTAATTAATGGCGCGCTTTATAACTCATTGTTTGATCTCAATGTATTGCCGTTTCTGGGCACTAACATTTTTTTTTCTTCCCAGGGCCGTGAGCTCTTCTTCAGGATAATACGTATGGGGTTTGAAGATATTTACTTATCAAGTCCGGGTTCATTTTCGGACAAGTATGGGAAGGAATACTTCATCTGCACTGGCCCTGCTTCAATGTTGGTTCCTCTGGTTGTGAATCCTGGTGAAGAGTGGAGAGGAGCACAAGTTATTGAGCATGATAATTTATAGTTTGAAACTGGAGTACATATTTTCTTTTTACAAGCTTTATGTACCTCTTGATTTCTTTATCAAGAAACTGCAATATTATGCAATTTCAAATGTACTTAGTTGAATATAAGAAAAAGCTTGAAAAATCCCTTTTTGTTCATTTCCTTGTTTTTAACAGCTAAATCCTTCCCCAAGCAAATGATTGTTAACAAGCAGAAAATGGTTGAGCTAGAGATAATACATTCCTTAAACTGCAGCAATTAAAAAGATAAGCTTAGACATGTTAATAGTATCGCACTCTGGCATGTGATATACATGCACCTTTTATGTTTGGTTGTCTACAAATTCTGTGTCTAAGTGACACATTTGAGATGTGGTTGGATTGTTCAAATGGAACAGACTCAAGATTAAGTGTCATAGTGAAAAGTCAGGACAAGTTTAATGGCCTGCCGATGTATTCTGCCCAGTAGAATCGCAAGTTATATCCATAAATCATATCCTGAAAAGAGAAAAATGAAAGAGCAAAAGGTAGGACCACCACCCAAAATATCATATCAAATCCACACACTCTTTCAAATGTCCAACCTTAGCCAACCAAAAGTTATTCTTCTTCTCATCCAAATACAACTTGTGAAATATCATATCCATTCTCCAAAAACACCTCACCCCATTCTTTCTTCTTCTTCTGGCATGACTACCATTAACACTTGTCTCCTCTCTCCAAATATAATCTCAGGTTATCCAATTTCAAGATCAGTGAGCAAATCCATATTTCCTCCTCATCTCTGCAGTCCCCTCCAGTACACTAGCTTAACAAGAAATATTCAATTGCCAGGGGTAGCTTCGATCTCATACCCACCCATCGACACAGAATACTTGGAAAGTGAGTTCAGCGGACATGGAGTTACCTTCACAGGAGTTAATGACAGCTGTGTTGTCCGCATGGCGTTAGAAAACGGAAGTATAGCTAACTTGATGCTTCCAAGTGGTTTGATCACATCATACAAAGCTCAAATGTGGCATGGAGGCACATTGGAGTTGTTGCATACCACTGTAACACAAGGACAGAATGGTACACCAGTCATTGAAGGAGGAGTTTCAGTAGCCTGCATTTGCGACGACGATCATGGTCTTTCATGGTCTCCAAGTTCTTGGGCTCTTCATCAAGTTAAAGGAGATCCTCAAGAATCTATTCTGGTACCCTTGGATCCTAGTATTATTAGATTAGCTCTCTTTCATTTGTGGTTACACTTCGGGGTCGTTTGGTAGGAGGTATATTAGAAAAAATAATGCAAGCATTAGCTCTGTGCATTACTAATACCTTGTTTGATATATTTTTCCATGTGTATAACTAATGCCTGTATTAATTATACATCATACTTGGTATTATCCTATGTATAAGTAATGCATAGAAAATCATGACATTAGTAATACCATGGCTATTAATGCATGCATTAGTATGGTTAAAGACAAAATTGTCCCTTAAAGCTAGTATGCATTAGTATGTCCCTTAAATCATGACATTAGTAATACCATGGCTATTAATGTATGCATTAGTATAATATTTGCATAACTAATGCTTGCATTACTAACCCATGCATTATTAATACACCTTATTCCATTGCAGGTGGAATTAATTTGTACAAGTTCAGATGGAAAGATTGAAGCTAAGTATATAGTTACTTTGCAACAAGATGTATTAACTTCAGAGATTAAAGTCTTTAATTTAGGTAAGTCGCGCCTCCGAATGATGGGTTCAGTTCTTAGCCATCTTGCAGTAAGCACACCAGAAGCCAGTTATGCAGTGGGATTGGAAGGGTCAGATTTCTTCAACAAGCCTCCATTTTTAGCTAACTTCAGCATCCTTCCTCCTGGCTTTGGGAAGAGAAAGAATGAGGCTTCAAAAAGACGTTGGGATCCAAAATCAATGTTCTCCAGCTGGGGTACAAATGCAAGAGAAACAGAAGAAGAGTTGGAGGGTGAAGAAACTGACAACTACAAGCATTTGACTGAGGAAACGAGCAAAATTTATCAAAGTGCACCTAGGAACTTCACACTCATTGATAGGGTAAAGTGTCTTTAATTTATGGGCATTAAGCAATAGCTGCTAATTTATTCTTGACATTTGATAATTACTTACTCATCAACAGGGAAGACGAAACTCAGTGGTAGTAGGACGGGATGGGTTCAAAGAAGTGTACATGCTGAGTCCTGGCTCCAGTCATGAAAGTTATGGAAGATATTCATATATATGTGTTGGGCAAGCCGCTTTGCTTCAACCAATAATCATAGATTCGCAGAGTGAATGGAGAGGTAAACAAAGTTTGCATAACCCAAATATGTGAATTTCTGAAAACAAACCTTCAATTAGCGTCTGAATATCAATTCGGATGATGGGATACTAGTTCTGTAACAAAGTACATTAATCCTCAATGAACAAATTAAGATACTGAGGCTCCTATCTAGCACCCACTGTCTAAGAGTGGGATGTATTACAAAAGACCAACTACATATCTAGGTGGGAACCAGATTGTAGCTTTGGTCTTTATCCCCTATCCACAACAAAAGTATGAAGGCTGCCAAAAGTACAACTAAGATACCAAAAAACAATGTGCGAGTAGAAGCATAGCCTTTATGGTGAATTACACCTTGCGATTCTGTTCCATTTCGGGCAACGTCGTCTGAAGATACTTGCAAATCTCCATCAGCTTGAGCATTATCTGTTGAAGATACTGATTCTGAGTTTAGATAGCATTGTTTATCATCATTAGATATTGTCCCATCTCTATCCTCGCATCTTTTACGATTGAAGAGGCCATTTTCTTCAGACCTTGCTGGACTGCGTTCACATCTGCACAAGGAAGGGCTCCTAAACCTTCTGGTTTTCCTCTCAGAAAAGTCTGAGTTCACATCATTGGCCTCCTGAAGGAAATGAATAAGTTTTCTTGGCGTCGCAAAGATCTTCACACTTTCAACATTAACATGAGAACGTGACCTCTGAAGTACAAAACAAGCAATGTGAACAATATTGTTCTATCTTCAACTTCATATCTTGATATTTACTGATAACAAGCCAAACTAGGGGCTCAATTTCAAATAATGCATCTTATAGCAAGCTCAAATTTGACCTATTAAATGAATTTCAAAATTTTGAATTATGAAAGTTCATAAAATAATATTATTAGTCGAATACTGACAAAAATTTAGATTATAAGTTTTGCAACCCTATCCTTGATAAATTTCCAACCAAAGTTATCCATCAGAAATGTAGCATATGACTAATGCAGAACTATTCCTCGAGTGAAAACGCCACTTGTTCTGAAAAAAAAAGTACAGAAAGCAAAAACAGTTGACATCTTCTAGAATATTTACAACCTCCATTCAGTTCTTTGCACAGACCATAGAAATCATGTATAAAAAATTTTACTTCTAAGTTTGCTCTTTAATTAGTTTTGTTGCACATCCACTAGAGGGAACCCATTGATTCTGTTTATTCCTTTCATGCGCTCTACATCTCAAATAACTGAATTGTTATTTTCTCTACTTTATAAATACACGGGGTACTTTTTCACTCCAAAATACTCCCGGCTATTTTCATAAATTGTTTGCTGGTTAGAAATATTAGCCCTCGGATCAGTTTGCTGTCTGTTGTTCCAGGAAACTTTTGCTAAAATTTTCTCTTTGACTTTAGAAAGAACTAAAGCAATTTAAACTTCAAACTCTATATAAACTATGCAAAGAACGTCAATAACATGTTTTACCTGAGGACTGGGAGTAGCACTTCTGACAAAACCATTTCGAGCAGATCCTGGCAAAAATCCAGCAAACACAGCAGTGTTATCTCCAAAATCGTTATGAACCTCAGAGTGTGTGACGCCATTTCCTTGGGTGAATTCAGAGAAGATGCCATCCTTTAGAGACACATCTACACCACCATTTCCGCTCCTTCTCCAAAGTTTTCGGTTCACACTCCTTCTATCGTTACCCTGATTTATTGAAAGAGGGGAGTCCATGAGTGGTTCATAGTCAACAAACGAGTTAACCGTGTGTGATTCTGGTGATGCAGTTAAAGGTGATTGGTCACCGGAACTCCATATAAAGTTCCCTCTACTGTCAAAGTTGGATCCAGTCGTTGAATCCACATCTCTCTCAAATTTTGGATTCTTCTCAGAGCATATTTTCTTTGCAGTCTGTAATGCTTCGAATGCAGCCCCTCTAACATAAAGCATCTTATCAGATTGACATTTTTCCATCTCCTCGATAACCATTTTAAGTTCAGATTGTATGCTTCTTTGATCCAAATGCTTCATCAAAGAGTTGACCATATGAATGGCGGACAATCTTTTTTGAGAAACTCCTTCGCCGCTGCTATTATTTATAATCTGTAATCCAGACTGTATCAACAATCTTGCATAAGCTTCCATGATTAAGCTATTATGTTTGGCTAAAGAAGTGACTAGAGCCATATGAGAATTGGTTTGAGTATGCTTCTCCAAAGCACCGGCAACTCTTTGACAAACCTCATGAACCATCTCATTTGAAGCAACACGCCAATTATCAGAATCCACAAGAGCCTTTAGGCATAGAGCAGCTCCAGAAGATAAACTCTCGTGACTCCCGAGAAGACAATCTGAAAGGGGCTTAGAGAGAGAGTGTATAATATATCTCTTCTTTTCCTCAGGTGTAGTTGGGTCCATACCATACCTTGCAATGGCTGGAACAACTTTTGAACAAGCTTGGTGAAGAGCAAAAGAACCAGCACTGGATGTAAGGGTCTTGATAATAGTGGTCATGATGTTATCAATTTGAGGAACAATTTTCGGCCCATGTACACGTGCAAGTACCTCATAGAGTGAAATTGTGTATTCACCGGACGAAGCATTGGATTCTTTGGTTTCAGAAACCTGAGCAAGAAAGAGAGGGATTGCCTTGGAATCTAGCTCTTTCACATATGACTTCAATGCTTTCATTGCACATTTTCTACTCTCAGCATCCTTATCCAAATTCTCCAGTTCTCTTCTAAGTATTGGGCTTAGACTTCTCCCCATCTCTTACCTACATCCAAGATACCATGCTAATAAATAAATAAATAAATAAATAAAAATATGCGAGGTTCGAGGAAGAGCCGGACCACAAGGGCCATTGTACGCGGCCTTAACCTTGCAGAAACTCGGGGAAGGGACGAACCACAAGGGTCATTGTATGCAGCCTTAACCTTGCAGAAACTAGGGGAAGGGCCGGACCACAAGGGTCATTGTACGCAGCCTTAACCTTGCAGAAACTTGGGGAAGGGTCGGACCACAAGGGTCATTGTACGCAGCCTTTAAACTGAAACTAGGGGAAGGGCCGGACCACGAGGGTCATTGTACGCGGCCTTAACCTGCATTTCTGAACGAGGCTGCAAGATACCATGCTAATATTTAGACAAATTATTCACCAAATCTTATAGATTTGAACAAACTGAAAGCTTCTGCTTAAAAGGCCAATAAAATCATTAAAAAAAACAAGGGCCCCAATTTGATACCAAGATTTCCAAGTAGCATACGGGTCTATCCAAATTATAAATCTTTTCAATAACAAAACACATAAAACAGAAACACAAGTTTGGGTCATCTTGCTCTTAGAGTTAAAAGGAGAATTTCAGATGCTTATAAAAATCAAATCTTCATTCAAGAACTCAAAATAGCCAAATGGGTGACACAAAAAAGAAGCATACCTTCTCTTCAGTCAAAGATGAGTCCTTTCAAATTCTTACATGCAGCAACAAGAACATCTAAGGAATTCTTGAAATGGGAAACAAATCAAAAAGAAATCTTGAATACGTCTCAGTGAAAATATACTGAAGAAAAGACAAGTGTGAACAGAGAATTGTACACACGTTAAGTCATTGTAATTTTTTAATTAAAGAGAAAAAATACTAAAGGCAATATTACTACTACTATACTCAAATATATTATTGCCTTAATTTGGATTTGCTCCGCGTTTTTGGTGGTGCGCTGTCTGAATTAGTTCACCTATCCAAATATATTTTGAGGGGTACCCTTCAATTTTGAATTTTCGACCTTAATTCCCCCGCTACCCTTCACCCCGCCAGCTGTATTTGAGTTTTCATTTTCAACAATGTTTCTTTGACGAAATTACCCCCTCCACAATAATTATTTGGGTATAAGAATGTATGGTGGTTTCGATTTTCTAACATTTTAAACATTCCATTCAATACTAGAGCCGAGGTCCTTCTATCAATGTTGCGCTACCATTAGGGCACCTAACTAGAACGAGATTATCAAATTCCGAAATGATGTTCTCATAAGCACTTAGTGGGCGTTTGGACATAAAAATTGTAAAATTCATTTTTTTTAAATGAAAATATATTTGAAAATTAGAGTTGTGTTTTGTCATGAATATGATTTTGGGTTGTCTTTGAAGTTTTTTGAGTGAACGGAGTGAAAATTTTGAAAAATAGTTTTTTGAAAATTTTCAAACTTTCGAAAATTTCCAAAAGCTATCTTTAAATAAAGATTGAAAATTTCATGGCCAAACACCGATTTCGATTACGTACATTAAAAAAAACTTTAGAATTTTACTTGGTTGTAATGAGTTACAATTTTACTTCATTTTTAAAAAAAGTGTATCTTTCTTGTCAAGTTCATATATAAAGTGTTACAATGAATAGTGGAAATACTAAAAGAAACCGAGTATTTATCGAGTCATATTAACAACCAAATGTAAGGGGAGACTTTGAGAAAGGGTAATGTAGTATTTTGGGAGTAGGACTTGAAAAGTAATGATAGAGAGCTCAAGTGCTTTTGTTTCCCGCGCCTTAAGGAGTGAAATTTCGAAATAGATCTTGTCTTCGGACCAAATGCTTGGGCAGATAACAAAACAAAAAGGCTAATGACAATAGCAGGGAAGGGGCCACCACTCCACTTTTTAAGATAGCGTTTAGTCATAAATTTTTAACTTTGTTTTAAAAATTTTGATTTGAGTTAGGTTTGGTTTGAAGATGAAACTGTGTTTGCACATCAGTTTTCAAAATATATTCTTTTTTTTTTTTTAGAAAATATAAAATATGTTTTATCCCACAAGTTCTTACAATTATCGCAAATACCCAACAATACTTTCATCAATAACATTCATTATATTATCGCAAATCATAGTTCTGAACATAAATAAATTTGATACAAAATTATCATTTTTATAATGAAATACATAATACACTATCAGAGGACCGAGAAGAAGCAACAACATTGTTACAAAATAATAAATGATGGCTCCTGTATACAAGGCAGAATACATAAGTGGAGCCTTAAACTTGGTTTTTTTTGTCATTTGGACACCTAAACATAGGGTTGTTCCTATTAGGCACTCTAACTAAACTTCATCTGTGCCAATCAAACACTATCCAGATTGTCCGCCAAAAACTTTTAAAAAATTAAATGTGTGTATTACAGCTGCCTCTTAACACCCTAAATTTAACAACAAATTGTTCAACATAATTAAAACCTTTCACTTAATAAATTTCACCCCCAAAATAAATTGAAACTCATTTCATAAAATGGAAAACCCGATTATCCCAACTTGATCCCTCTCTCCTTCAAAACTTTTTTACTCTGCTCAATAAACTAGAAATTACCCTCTTAGGTTTCTTAAGAATTTCATCGTCATTCCTCCTGAAAAAATTGCAAGCAACTTTGCCTTTGATTTTGCCAAGAAAAAAATGACGATCTAGGTTTAAGGATTCCAAGAAATAATAATTTGGCAGCAATCCCACAATGACAAGAAACTTCTATTAAAGAAGGTGATTTCGATTTGTTCGACATTATGAGTGAGTGGAGAAGCTAATACCCACGTCAATGAGTGACCTTCAAAGGAGCAGCCACAAACACTTCAAGATGTGAAGAATATGATACCCAATTCAAGAGAGCTTCAAAGGAGTGAGCTTTATATGCAAAAAGAGGCAAACAAATTAAGAGAAAAAATCGACAAGTTCGGTCTAAGGGAGAAGAATAGAAATAGAAGAACGGGGATAAAAGTTAGAGCTTTAATATGAATAATATATTAGGATAATAATAATAATAATAATAATAATAAATAATAATAATAATAATAATAATAATAATAATAATAATAATAATAATAATAAAATCAACAAGCTTTTCTCATGTTCACGTGGCATTTCCCTTGACAATGTTTAATTGACACATATGAGGTTTAGTTAGAGTGCATGATAGGAACAACCATATTTTTAGATGTCCAAGTGACAAAAAGAGCCAAGTTTAAGGGCTCAGTTATGTATTCTGCCTTTATATAATACAAAAGTTTGGGCAATTTTTTTAAAATGTAATAGTAATACTTTGGGCGAAAACCAGCTCTTGAGCTGATTTTGGGACTCGTTTGACCATAGATTTTGCCAAAATATATCTGGGTTGTATTTTTCAAAAAGTCTTTCTTCTTCTTCTTCTTCTTCTTCTTCTTCTTCTTAATATCAGGAATTATAAATTACAACAATTTGCTGACTGCTGGACATTTTAGTTTTCGTTAAAAAAAGAGCATTCTTAATTAATATTGTAACATTATATTGCATACTTATAAAATTAACTTATTGTACGAACCTATTTTTTATGGATTTGATTGCATATATGTCACGATCCAAAACCGTCCACGAAATTGTGATGGCACATAACATTTGCTTGCTAGGTACGTCAACATTAGTGTAATAGCCAAAGTAGTTTAATAATAAGAATGTGAAATAGGATAAACGAATAATAAGTGTACAACCAACGTTGTCTAAGACTTTTCCCATAAACTAGTGTCATGAGCTACTAGAATACTATATATAAAGTCTGAAATGAAATACAAAGTTGTCCGATACAAGATTAACAATAGAAAAGATATGAAGGGGACTCCAGGGTCTGCAATTGCCAAGAATCACTACCTCAAGTCTCCTAGAAGAAGAAGGTCCAAGCAATAACCTCTGAACGCGATGGAACCAACACCCCGAATCTGCACAAAAAGTGTAGAAGTGTAGTATGAGTACAACCAATCTCATGTACTCAGTAAGTATCAAGCCTAACCTCGACGAAGTAGTGATGAGGCTATGACAAGACACTCACTAGCCCTGCTTCTGCGAAGTGTTGACCGCACCTTCGGTCCTTCCCTAGCCCACCCACATACGCATCTACGATGCCACTTTCCGACATGCGCGTCTGCTTCTGCGGAGAAACGACCGCACCTACGGTCACAACTTGCCAGCCCAACTCTCGCTTGCGACTCGAAGGCCGCTTTTACGGTGCCAGACCTGCAGCCCAAAGTGCACAAGTGCGATTGTACCAGACTCAACAATGGTACAACAATCAACCGAGTCTAGAATGGTTCTGGATTCCATATGAATCACACCCGGGGACTTGAGGACCCCGTACGAATATACCAACAAGTTTCAAAACATATAGCAGACCTACTCGAGGTATGCAGGCCTCAGAGTCACCCTTTTTACTTCATTTATACTATTTATGTATTTCAACAGTATTGCACATTTCGCAACTTGATATGTATTCCATTTAGAGCTTATGCTAAGTTTTACCGTATTTTGGGAAGTTGAAGTTGTATTATCATATTTTGCAACTTTCGTTAATTTGAAGTTGTTATACCTTGTACATTGAAGTCTCCAATCAACACAAGCACGTCTCTCTAGAGATCTGCCAGATTAGAAGTACTTGGATGTGCACAAAAATGTGTAGAAGCGTAGTATGAGTATATCACAGTCGGTACCCAGTAAGTATCAAGACTAACCTCGGTGAATTAGTGACGAGGTTCAAGTCATGTGATGCTCACTAATCAAATAACTTGTGCAATATATCAAAAGAATATTGACAACAAATTATAAAACGGAAACAACATCAACAACCTCAGAACATATGATAACAACTCAAACAAGTAAGAGTTAAGCTTGACAACAAATCATCAAATAGTGTCATGACACCAAAACCGCCCCGGTCGTGATGGAACCTATCGTTGAATTAGGAAAGCCACACAATTTCAAATAATTCAATTTATTACAAGAAAAGCATATATTAATAATAAAATCTCATTACATCAATTTTAAATTCAAATATCATTAAAATACTAAATAAGTCCTAACACTGGTGTCACCGAGTCATAAGCTGATACCACTATAAATGTCAAAATATATAATGGACAAACACTGTTTGAAATAATAAAATACGACAAGGAAGATAAGGAAGGAGAAAACGAGGTTGCGATTGCCAGTAGCTACCTTGAAGTCTCCCGCTGGAACTCTGTGACAACAATCGCTACCGGGTCCCGAAGTACCTGGATATGCACACGAGGTGCAGGGGGTAACGTGAGTACACCAACTCAGTAAGTGACGGGCCCAAACTGTGGGATGAGAGGTAGTGAAGGACTAAACCTCAACATTTATAACAAAATCAAAGTACAAAACCTTAGGCATGTTTTCTATTAACTAACAGTTCAAAGTGACAAGATAAGTACAGTTTCGATCAATTAAACATATATAACTCAGCATACTCTACATGTCAATGCATCAACTGTAAGAAATGCACAATGTGCTCCCACTCTCATGTACAAGTCCACTCAGTATGTATATGGCCCTCATGGCCCAGGGAAAATCCATCCCAGAATATATACACGTATGACAGTAGTCAGTACTGAGGAAGGCTAATCCAGCCCCTCGGGGAAGATCCATCTCCAGATACAAACACTCGGACAAGATCCATGTCCAGGGAGGATCCATCCCTCAATATCATCACTGCTCTCAATGGGAGTGTGTTACAGACTCCGGAGGGGCTCCTACAGCCCAAGCGATATCATAAGCCAGATCCAGGCATAAATCAACATATACATACTGCGGTGTACAACCCGATCCCATAATTGTCACTCAATATCAAGCTCTCGGCCTCACTCAGTCATCACTCTCCAGTCTCGCTCACATGGTCTTACAATGCATGAACTAGCCCGAATCAATGATATAATGTGCAAAACAACAATTACCGAGACTGAGACATGATATGATATGCAATAACAGTATTGGGTATATAATATCAATGAAACACATGAAATGACAGTAATAAGCGACCTCTCGGGTCTCAACAGTATCGGCGTGAAGCCTTAACATAATATCTAACATGATTTCTAGCATGTTTGCATTTAATCACATTGACAGTAGCACGAATATCAACAAGAGAATCACTAAACAAAACCATGGAATGAATCCAGGTTACCATTATCACGGTGCACGCCTTCACACCCGTCACTTGGCACGTGCGTCACCTCAATTACAATCACATAACATATCATTCGGGGTTTCGAACCCTCAGAACCAAGTTTGGAAGCGTTACTTACCTCAAACCGGTTGAAAATCTACTCTGCGACGCCCTTGCAGCTCGGCTCGGCCAAAATCTCTCTGAATCTATTCAAAATCAGATTCATATCATCAATATACGCTAAAGGAACAGAACCCACACGAAAAATAATCAAATTTCATCAAAAATCCAGAAATTGGCCAAACTCGATCCCCGGTCCCACGTCTTAGAATCCGAAAAAAATTACAAAACTGAAATCCTTATTCACTCACGAGTCTATACATACCAAATTCATCAAAATCCGATCACATATGACCCCTCAAATTCCCACATCAAACCTTCAAATTTCCAACCCCTAACCCCTCAAATTCTACCATTAAATCCCACAAATTTCATGTTTAATTAACTGAAAATCACCATAGAATCGAGTGTTAGGCTCAAGTAACTTACCTCACTGATAATCCTTGAATATGTCCTAAAAGATCACCCCAAAATCTCCAAACCCGCATTCAAAAATGGCGGAAATAAGAAAAATTCGCGAAAGAGCCTTTTTATACATTCAGCCCAGCACTTCCGCACTAGTGGCCCAATTCACGCACCTGCGGTCCAAACGCCGCATGTGTGAAGTTCACTTAAATCCCCCGCTTCCACATCTGCGCACAGGCCTCGCACCTGCGGGCTCGAATATGTGGTCCAGCTTCCGCTCCTGCAATCATTCTTCGCTTCTGCGGTCCATATACGCTTCTGCGGACCTCGTACATGCGGTCCCCAATCTGCAGGTGCGGTATTAAGAGAAGCAGCAGCTTCAACTGCTCAAACAAATTTCCAAACTCTCCGATAGCCATCCACTACCACCCCGAGCTCCTCGGGGCCTCAACCAAATATACCAATACGCCACATATCATCCCACGAAATTAGTCGAACCTTCGGAACACCCAAAACAACATAAAAAATGACGAATTAACCCGAAATTCAAGCCTAAGGATTTCTAAACTTCCGAAATTCGCCAACGATGCCGAAGCCAACCAAACCACGTCCGAATGACCTGAAATTTTGCACACACGTCACAAATGACACTACGAACCTATTCCAACTTACAAAATTCCATCCCGACCCCGATAGCTAATGTTCCAATGCCTACCAAAAATTGCCAAAAATCCAATTTCGCCAATTCAAGCCTAATTCTACCACCTGCCTCCGAATATCATTATGAACCCACTCCTAAGTCCCAAATCACCTAACGAAGCTATCCAAACCATAAAAACTAAATTTCGAAATCATTTGCTTATAAGTCAACTCTCGGTTGACTTTTCCACTAAATAACCAAACTTAAGAGTCTAAGTGTCTCATTCATTTTACAAAAATCACTCTGAACCCGAGATAATCGACCCGACACAATATAATAGAGATGATCAACTAATAATGAAGCAGAAATAGGGAGAAACATGGTTAAACTCTCGGAATGACTGGTCGAGTCGTTACAAATAGAAACATAAACATATGGCACCTCGTACTCGAAACTTTGTCACAATAATAATGGCCACCCGTATCGCTCCTTCCCGACAATATCAATATCAAACCTTGTCTCTCCCGCCTAACAAAGTAACAACATCCCGCCTTGTCACTCTTGTTGACGACCAACTTTGACCATCCTTTTTTAATATATATTTCTTACACTTATTAATCAACAACAAATGCAGTGGAGTATTTTTAAAATTAATAATACCTTTTTTCTCAAAATATAAATGATATAATAAGTACACTTTCTTTACCCGATAACTCTTTTAGTATTCCCGGGTAAAGGGGACAATTGTTGAAACTCAATTTTGCCCTCATATTTTTATAAATATCATATATACTTTCAAAAAATCATTTTTTGCATCATTACTCAATTTACAAGAGTCATATAATTATTTTCAATAATTTTCCATGATTTTAAGGCTTTAAAATTAATTTTTTTGCATTTAAATTGTTCAAATATTTATTAATTACCCTTTCAAATTATTGTTTGATGACTTAATCACCCAATTTATTAATTACACCCACATATATCTTTTGTATCATTTTCGCTTCATTTAATGTAATTACATTAGTATTTTTAGCTATTTATACAATTTTTGGAATAATAACCTGTATTCTATACACAATTGCATTATTTACGTTGTTATACTAAAATAGCATTCTTTATATTTTTATAATATTAAGCTATTAGTTTTTGTCGTTTTAATGCATAAATAATATCTTTATCATTTTACTAATCACTTGTATAAATTATTTCAAATAATATTTTCATAGCCCAATTCCAAGTCATTTTTCGGACCCAAAAACCAACCCAGATATCAGAAAACCTTGGCCCAATCACCCTGGCCCAAACCAAATGACCCCTTTCTTCTAACCCGGTCGGGACCCGTCTACTCAACCCGCCCCATTCATCTTTTAAATCCTGGCCATTGATCTCTCAAGATCAATGACCCTCGCTCACCGAAGACCTTTTAATTAACCAAACCCGGAAACCCTACCTCATTTCCCACCTAACAGCCGCCCCCAAACCCTCTCAAATATTCTCTCTTCTTTGAAAGAAACTCTAGCAGCCGCCTTCCCCAATCTTCTCCAAATCCGATCAAGTCATGAATTCCCTCTGTGATTCACTTAACTTTTATAGATTATCTCGTTGTTTCTTACAATACTATGGTATTACATAGAACTATCCCCATTTTTGGCAAGTACTAATCTTCCAAATCCAGTTTCATCGCCTTCAATCTTCGACAATTAGACGATATTTCGTCTGTATACACTTACTACCAGTCCCTATGGTCCCGATTCAGTAAGATCATTTACCATTTTTGTTCTCCGTCTTGAACTAGGGTTTGCCTGATTTCTCCTAAATTATTTCTGAATCGATTTCACATGCTATTCTTTCCCTTTTTATGTTTAATCGACTATTTTCCTTGTTTGTGTGTTTAATGTTGCAACTATATAAACCCATCCCCCAACTCCTCTAAAACAGACCTTAAATACTTTTATTACTCTCTCACTCTCCATCGTTCTACTATTTTAAATTTTAAGACCTTGGCCTGATGAAAGCCACGACCATCATGATTCGATTGTTGCTTTTTTCTCAATCAGAGCACTATTCGGGGTTCACTTGAAACCCTTGGGAACTCTGACGCAATGGGATTTTGGGAGTCCTGATGTTCTTTCTCTACTACTGCTTACTGAACTACTCTTGGCATTTGAATTTTCATTTACTTGCTCATTAATTTTCAACTGGTGAGCACCTTGACTCTTGTAATTCTATCTTCTTTTACTTGTGTTCATGCTCCGTGTATCCATGTTGTTCAAATTTTTGTAAACCAATATGATATCGGTGTTGTGTTATCTTTATTTGCAATCTTATAGTCTTGTATTTTCTAGCATCCAAACCTACCTAAATCCGAAACTTTTATATCTTCTCATTAAGTGTGACTTCTGATCATCTTAAATCTGCTTAGTCTATTATGTTTATGTATACATGAGTTTCCTATATTTGTTGCTTGCCCATCCTCATGCCTTGTTACAACTCCTAGGAAACTAATTCATGCCCAGAATTTATTCGAGTGTACTTTTTCCTGCTAAGTCTTTCATGTGTAAACTGCTACTTTCTTGGAATCAATTTGTGATCATGTGAATTCCATATGCCAATAGTGTTTCAATTTCCAGGCAAACTTGTTTCTCTGCTATTTCTGAACTTTGTTGTTGTGTCATCATTATGGGCTCATTGATTTTTTAATACTCATAGGGTAAGTTCTAATATATATTTAGTCTATTTTTTCCATGTGTAGTCAACTAGAATAAGTCATGGCCCTCTTCATGTAATGCTTATTTTTGTTCTTACATTTTTTTAAGATTTAGAACCTCTATGTCACGACTAATACTCAGCATGTTAGGCTCTTCATGTTCAGGCTGTTTGTTATATTGTTTATGATCATATTAGGTTCATGTTGGAGATTTTCATGAGAAAATTGCTATCCTCTTTGGTTGTGATTCTACTTGACTTTCATAACTAGGACTCTTGTATCTGAAGTCTCTTTCAGGTTGATATGGATCATGCTTCTCTTTAAAATTCTACTTGGAGTGTTTTGCTATCTTACAGTGTTTAATCTTATCGATGTAAACCTTTGTGTCTTGGAAACATAACATGAACTTTCTTCATATGTGTCTTGCGTGCCTTTCAATTTAGCATAATCCTTTTTATGTGTCTTGGTTAGAGCTTTTGATGGCTACAACTTTAGGGATTAAGTGTTTAAACTGTTCCATGAGGTATTTCGTCACTTGTATAATATGGCATCCTTTTGGGTAAGTAAGTTATTTATTGGGCCTGGGATTGGCCCATGTGTGTTGTTGGACCTAGGAACTGGAATCAGGTGTGCTCTAGAAGTCTTATGAGCTTGTGGTTTGGGCTTACTGTTTGTCCGGAGAAGGCATGGGGATACCCCTGGGTTACTTTTGCAATGGGCTTACATTTGTTTCAGACTGTATTTTGACATTTTCAAATTTGTATTATCTCATTTGGGCCTATAGTGACTTGTAATAAAAAACAATAGAGAAATTAGTAAAAATGGGAGGCTAGGGTATTCCAATGCTCGCACGAACGGGTAGAAAATATGCCTATATGATTTAATTGCCTTGTTTGATATTTGTTTTCACATGCTTTGATTCTACACACTAATAGAAACCATGTCTATAGGAATCACACACACTTTTCACTTCACTTGTCTAACACGGATACATTATCCAAAGCATGCTAGCTTAAGTAATTGCCACACCTGTTTCCATGTTTAATATTGAATGCTTGTAGACAACATGTTTATAGGGATCAAACGTCATGTTTAATTATTGGACAACATGCCTATAGGATACGATAATACACACCTTTGATACACTCATTTAGACAACATGACTATAGTGTTAATTAATCAATCAGCTACTGTTGTTATTTTTATTATACGTCCTTACTAAGATGACACACCTATATGGATAAAGGGATATGAAATCAAGTGCCAATTGTCAACTGTTAGAAATCCTGCCTATAGGTGTTGTCACTCGCGTAAGAAACTATTTATGAAATCGACGCTTTTAATCATGGGCTTTCAAGGTGTTTCACTGCCTCATTGCACGACATTTATATATCATGCCTATGGGGTTTGTAATGTTTATAAGCTGCAAATTCATTAATCTAAAGTTGCGGTACTGCTTGTACAAATACTAGAAATCAGAATCATATATAAACCATGCCTATAGGATTTAACGACTCTAACGCGCCATAACTCTCTACTGCCTAAATCTACCCGCGTGCATTTCTTGCTTATGTCTGGAGGTGAACTTGAGCCATTTTTTCCTTTATGTGAAGTCCTATATATTTTTTGAATGCGTGCCTAGTTTTATCATTTTGAGCATCCTAAGTGAAGTATAGAACCACTCAATAGTAGGTCTAAAACCTCCTAGACCATACGCATGGGACATGCAGTGCACGCATAGGATGCGACCTAGAATTGAATTAGAGCACCTTTAAGTAACAACTTTAACATAGTAATCAGGTAGCTGGAGATGATAGTTTGTGCCTGCTGAATTATATGAGCAAACCCTGCCCCAAGGGAGTTGAGAAGTATTATTTATATTGCACGAGGTGATCCTTTATATATGTGAGAGGAGAGATGAGTTAGGTTGGGTGTTTTGGGAGGACTCTACTCCTCATTCGAGGATGAATGATTCTAAGCGGGGGAGGATGTAAGGCCCCATAAAAAATTTCCAAGGAATTTAAGATTTTGTGGTGTCGAGGTAGACTAATATGTACGAAGGTTTTGGGTTGAAGAATGCACTCAGGAGTTGATGGAATTTTTTGGCAGAAGAAGGAAATTCTGTGGACAATTTCACGATCGCAGAACCATTCCACAAGCTGCATAATCATCGTGGATTTGAGAAAAAAAATTGTTGAATTCTGAAGGGTGTTTTGCGGTCCACTATACGGTCGCATATTTGTTTCGCGGTCCGCACTTCTGTCGTAGACTTGGCATGAAGAATTTTGGAGGCGGATTCTATGGTCCATTTTGCGGTCGCATAACTAGTCTGCGGACCGTAGACCTAGCCGCATGCCGACCTAGTTTTTGGGATTGTTTTGTGGTCCATTTTACGGGCCGCTTATCTGTTCTGTGGTCATCTCTACGACCGCAGAGTTGAGTTCGAAAGGTCACTGGAGCTTGAAGGACTTAACATGAATATCTGTGGTTGTTTGGGCTTTGGAGTTTTTTTAGTTGGTGAAGTCTTAGGTTCAGGTGGCTTTTTGGATTCTAGGGTATGAGTTGAGAGTGGTTTGGGTTTGGGTGTGGTTTTACTATCTTACCAACTTGGAGTGAATTTTTCTGATAATTTTGGCCATTTCTGGGATTTGTAACTGACAATTTCATATTTACCTAGGCGACTTAATGAGCCAATTGAAGGACCTTTAGTTTCATATTTGGTTCGAAACGTTTATAACCCAACCCCGTTTAGAAACATTTGGGGCTCATTTTGAAGGAAAAAATATGATTTTTAGATAGAAGTGAGAGTATCTTAGAGATAGAAGGAGACGACCTAGCAATTCTAATCATCAATACTTGCCTAATCTTGAAGATTCAAGGGAATCACTCACTAGGCCATCATTTACCCGGGTAAGTCCTTCTCCTAAGTTTTCATGCAAGAAGTTATGGGTCTAAGTATGTTGTGGGGTTGGATATAGGCCATGCATGTGCCAATATGAAGTAGTATGTGGGGTTATTGAACTAGTTCGGGTAGTTTCTTATTGGAATTGGTTGAAGGAGGAAAAGATTACAATTGTTGAGCTTTATAGTCAATTTTGCATAGTAGGTGTTTGACGAAATTCTCTAGAGAGTTATATCACGAGAATCCTTCTAATTATTATCTGATTTTCGCTATCTTCATATAGATTGATATTGCTATAAGTGTTGGGTTGTTTTTTTAACCTAAGGAAATCTCAAGAAGGTATGTTGGCTAAACTTCTCTCTTAGAATCGAATTTCGTGATGTTCCCGTAAGTTTCAGGTATGGTTGGCCCAAGTTCCTAAATTTCATGTTCCGTGTTGTTCCTAATAGATTCGATTATCCCAGGTAAGCATTATGTTGAAAGATGTATATACTCAAACGTGTTTTGATTGCTCATATCACGTTATGATCTCCCATCGTAAATGTGTTCAAGTATGGTTTGTGTATTAAAATGTTATAACTTCAATTGATGTTCCAAATGAAATTTCATTATGCTTAACTTGGAAAGAAAACCCAATGTTCTTTAGACTCGTATTTCTCATATACATATCAAATCTCTACTCCCACATTCCCTTATTAATGATAAACTATGACAATGTTTGGAAGTGAAAGAAGTGAGAACGAGATATGAAATGTAGCCATGGTTGTTATAACTAGAGCATATGATTTGAATTTGTGTTTCAATCGTAAATCACCATGATATCCTTTGTAAGAGTTTCCAATGTGGTTTGAGTTCTTATTTACCCATGAATTGAAACTGTGCATTGTCCTTTTTAAAGAAGTATTTCAAAAAAAAAAAAAAGTGGTGTATTACTCATTTATGATTTTTAACTTGTGTTGCGATTGCAAGTCATTTTATTCCATACTTTGGAAAGAAAACTAATGTCTTTAAAGTCTTCACTACTAATGAATTTAAAATTATGACGCCTGGAATATTTTATAGGTTGATGTTTGTGATGATGATCCTTGAAAGTAAAGAAATGAAAGTGTTGAATGTGAGATGCGACCATCGTGCCTTGAATGAAGAATCATATGAATTGCAATGAAAGCTAATGGAATAATTATGTTGTGAGCGGTTGAAGGTACTAATGGAGCTATATATGGTGTGAAAGGTTATGAAGTGAATGCATATGTATTTCTGTTTCCCTTGTGTGCGAAACAAAATGTTTTTTTTTTGGGAGTATCATTAGTGAGCCGAGGAAGGGTGGGTTGTAACGGACCACACACGAAACTACATGTGTCGGTGTAAGGATGGATTGAGATTGATGTGATGAGATTATTTCCTTTAATTGGGATGAGATTGATGTTAGCCCTGAATTTGAAGTTGACACATGGCATATGTGGAGAGACGGCCTAGCCGATCGGGTGGAGATCGGACGCCATGTCGCACGCACGGTGGTTCATACTCTTGGTATCACCTTTTTTTGTATCACCATGTTGATCCACATGACCATGGAGATATGGATCAACCGATCGAGTTTGTGATCGGACTCCATGCCTCGTGTATGATGTGATGATCGGAGGCTAATGATCTCCCAACCAAAAATGTTAACTTCTTCTTTTTAATTCTTATATCTTAGCTTGCCAGTTGGATGTCATTGGTTGTTACTTGTTGCTTTCCTAATTATTCCCTTGTTATATTGGTATTATATTTTGTGAGAGGATATTTAGTTCTACATAGTAGTACTACTCCATATGTACTAACATCCCTTTTGTCGGGGGCACTACATACTTAATGGATGGTTCGTCAGTGGGTAGTTTCAATCCTCGTTAGCAGTTACCCTCTACTCAACAGGTTTTGGTGATCCCTATTCTATTCCAGGACTTATTTCACTTGAGGTTGTACTTTGTGTTTTGAGGTATAGTTGGGGACTTATCGTTGACACTTCCATGCTAATCTTCTTTTATACTTAGAGGCTCCGTAGACAGGTTGTGAGTGGTGTTCGATATTGGGTAATGAACTAGAAGTGTTGGTATTTGACAAACATGTTTTCCCTCGTAACTATGAACTTGTAATATTTTTTAAATTATAAAACGAATCTCCTTTGAGTAATGGAAAACGAATGTGGAACATTTTACTTTTCTCATGTCTATCTCTTGTTAATGACTCTTGTATTGTTAATGGATAAGGTTGGGTAGAAGGCATTCAATAGGCTCGCTTAACCGGGGTATCTTGTCACGACCCGAAATCTCACCTTCGGGCCATGACTGCGTCTAACGGTGAACTCGCTAGACAAGCCATCGTTTTAACTAAGTGAAAGGAAACAACGACAGAACTGGGCAAAATGGCTAGGGCATCGATGGCCCACAATGCAAAGTCTAACAAACAACCAAAACATAACATAGCAGTTTCGAAATACAACCCATATACATAATTTCCCAGAACTGGTGTCACAAACTTCACGGACTAGTCTAAGAGGTTTACTACAACAAAAGGGCTGAAATAAATACATAAAGCTGTCTTTGAAATACAAAACAAGACAGAGCTGAAAGTGGATGCTAGAAGGTGACGTCAAGGCCCACGAACGTCTGCGGGTCTACCTCGATGTCTCCTGTAATTGATAGGGTGCTCCGAACGTCAGTGGTCACCGGGTCCGGCTGCGTAATCTGCACATCATAAAGAAGTGCAGGTGTAGCATCAGTACAACCGACCCCATGTACTGAGTAAGTGTCGAGCCTAACCTCGACGAAGTAGTGACGAGGCTAGGACCGACAGCACATATGTACCTGTGCAATTTCATATAATAGCAGGAAAAATGACAACATGAATAGGCAAGTAAAACAGATACGGGGAGAACATGCTGGGGAGATAGGGGTGACAATATACTAGCACAACAAAACAGGGTAATAAATGAATCGTAAAGATAAGGCAGGAATTAAACTTCTCAAGCATATAATAAACAGAAAAGGCACAGCATGTCCCCTCGTGCATAGCCTCACAGTCACTCGGCACGGAATGTCCCCTCATGCATAACCTCACAATCGCTCGGCACGGAATGTTCCCTCGTGCATAATAATAACACTCGGCACGGAATGTCCCCTCGTGCATAACCTCACAGTCACTCGGCACGGAATGTCCCCTCGTGCATAACCTCACAATCTCTCGGCACGGAATGTCCCCTCGTGCATAATAATAACACTCGGCACGGAATGTCCCCTCGTACATAACCTCACAGTCACTCGGCACGGAATGTCCCCTCGTGCATATATAATAACACAAAAGCAACAATAATATGAAAGTCAACATTTAAATTCTCAAGTGCATGGAATTTAATCAATACAACGCTATTATCCCAGCAAGTAGCAAATATTAATTACGACTCAGCGGTGCCCGACAAGGGTCTCAGCTATAGCCAATCTCGTATCAGAAATATAATATCAACAGTGTGAGCCTCAACCGATATAAATTACTCAATAACTCTCCTCATTATGAAACCACATCAAGGTATCACTTTCACAACTCAGAAAAATATTAAGAATATAGCAACTTTAGCACAGATGACTCACGGGCATGCTAGACCGCAACGCATAGGCACTCGTCACCACGCCTATACGTTGGACATGAGTTACACATAGCAAATAAGACTCTATACCTACTCCCTCAAGCTGAGGTTAAGCCAAACACTTACATCGGCTCCGAAAATGCAAGTCAAGCCTCGATCACAACCTTTCCTTTCGAGTTCAACTCCGAATCGGGAATATCTAGTCACAATGGATTCATTATCATCAATAAGCGTTCAATAACCAATTCCCAAGCCAAATTATACATGTCCTACATTTCTTTCAAGAACACTAGAATTCGACCTTGGGCCCACACGTCCCGGATTTCGAAATTTCTCGAAGATAAATTCTACCCATAACTTTAACTCAAATATACAATTTGTTCTAATTTTCATGCTCAAATTCATGGCTAAAATCAACTTTTATCAATTCTAGGTTTCCTTGCAATTTTCCCACATTTTTTTCCAATTTCTCATATCCAATCTATGTAATAAATCTTGTATTTAACTTGGAAATAAGTAGAAACAACTAACCTTTGATGCTTGATGAAATCCCCCTTGAAATGCTCTCCAAAATCATCCAAGCCAAATGAAAGAAATGAAAGAAATGGCCAAAATTCGAGTTTAAAGAATCTGCCCCTGCTTCATCGAGTTGTACCTTGCACTTGTGCTACACAGGTTGTACATCCTTTTAAAATTCCATGGTTGAACACCTTCTGTTAAGACACTCATAACTTCTTGTAGAAATATCCAAATAACAAGCGAGTTGAGGATGTAGAAACTAGACTCCAAGATCTTTAATTTGATAGGTTGTACACCATATAACTCTTTATATATCCCGAGATATGAGCTTCCAAAGTCGGCCCTGTGCATCTTAAAATTCTATCGAAACTGCTCGACCAGCCACCTTCAACCGATCATAAATTTCAGTAAAAATATCCAAATGATGCATGGTTTAACATTATGAAAACTAGATTGTAAGGGCTACAACTTTCATGTTTTGCACATATTCAGATTCCTTATAGATTTCGATATATAAGCTCCCAAAATAGGCTCCTCGCGCACTATATGCTGTCCAAAATCTGCAGAAATTTTCTGCAATTTTCCTTCTTTCTTTTGTCCGAAATTCATTCCGTTAACCTTCCGAAATCCACCCGAGGCCC
>ML277356.1:1235-14944 GCA_005239495.1 Nicotiana undulata
TGTTGTTGCTATTTTTATTTTTAGAGCAATCCTCTGTATGAAACTTATAACCATTCACAACATACTTAGACATTGTTGTGACCTGAAGCCCAGGTCCCCAAGATATATCTTTCAAAAATTGATTTACACCATTATTTGGATCATTTACCTACATATTGTTTAAAATATTCATAAGTTAGCATAACTTCCGAACATTGTTTACCTACAAAGTGTTAGAATATTATAAGGATACACTTACAAATTGTTTGAACCACGTATCAAATCTCGTATATACAGCATCATAGCCAAATTGACCCACGAAGTGACTGTGACATATCAAATATTTTTAGTAGTTGTATTGAGATGTAATCACAGTATTTATATTTTGATAACTATTAAATCAATACTTACTTGAGAAATGGTACAACTTCAGGGCAATTTAGTAACACATGAAGTGTAGATGACTTGTACTCCATATCACTCAAACTTCTCTTTCTAACATCCTTAGAACATCGGCCTGGTTGATTGAATATGGACATAGGCGGATATAATGGATCATTCACACATTCGACCGTGCGCCTATTGGGCCTATTCCTAGCACATGTCACATTACTCTCAATATAATAAGAGCAAAAATGAGCAGTTTCCTTTGCAAGATAAGCTTCGCATATAGATCCCTCAATATTATTCCTCTGCTTAACAAATTGTTTGCATTTTCCAATTGTCCTACATAATTTCAGGTAAGCCAAGAACATTAAAATAAAACTGAAAATTACATCAAACTTATAATATTACCTCTCAAAGGGATACATCCATATGCATTGAACATGCCCTCCAAGTCGTTCCTCGTGTACAAGGTGGATTGGAAGGTGTTCCATCACATAAAAAAACCCACATGGAAATATCTTTTCCATCTTAGTAGAAGTTACACGAATGTTCTGATCCACCCGGGGTATGGTTTCTTCCCTTAGTGTGGAAGAACACAAGTCTTTGAAAAACAAACTAATCTCTGTGATGGGTTTCCAGATTCTTTCAGGCAAACCACAAAATGCAATAGGCACTAAGGTCTCCATGTAAACATGACAGTCATGACTTTTCAAATGGCTCATTTTCCCTACCTCCATATCAACCTTTTTTCCAAGATTCGACCCATAACCCTCATGCATCTTCAATTTCGTTACCCAATCACAAATTTTCCGTCTTTCCTCCAAAGTGAATGTGTAACTTGCTTTTGGCTTGAATATATTACCATTGTTTTCTGTCTGCAAGTATAATTCAGGCCGCATGCAATATTCTTGTAAGTCCATTCTAGCCTTCGGGTTATCCTTTGTCTTACCTTTAACATCCATCACTGTGTTGAACAAATTGTCAAAATAATTCTTCTCAATATGCATGACATCAAGGTTGTGACGGAGAAGATTATCCTTCCAATAAGGCAACTCCCAAAATATACTCTGTTTCGTCCAATTATGAGTAACACCGTATCTGGGGAATCTATAAAGTGGAGCTTCAGTAACTTTACTGAAGTTCTGGACCCTCTCCCAAATTTTCTCACCTGATAGTATCAGAGGTGGAGAATCATATTCCATTTTATTCTTTTTGAATGCATTTTTCATCCTTCTAAACTCATGATCAGGAGGCAAGAATTGACGATGACAATCAAACCATGATTGTTTTCGACCATGTTTCAAAGTGAATGCTTTACTATTTTCCATGCAGTAAGGACAAGCTAGCTTCCCAGCAGTCATCCACCCAGACAACATTCCATACGCAGGAAAATCATTAATTGTCCACATTAAATTAGCACGCAAATTGAAATTCTGCTTGGTTTATATGTCATATGTTTCAACACCATCGTACCACAATTGTTTTAGCTCATCAATCAAAGGTTGCAAATATATATCAATCAAACTTTTCGAATTACGTGGACCGGGGATAATAATATTTAAGAATATATATGGACTAGTCATGCACAACTCGGGTGGTAGATTATAAGGTGTAAGAAAGACATGCCAACATGAATATGGTGTCGCATATATAGAAAAAGGCGTGAAGCCATACGCACATAGACCTAACCTAATGTTCCTTGGTTCACTAGCAAAATCTGGATATGTCCTATCAAAGTGCTTCCAAGCTTCTCCATCTGAAGGATGACACATAACACCAGGTGGTCTTCTATTTTCAAAGTGCCATCTCATATGAGGAGCAGAACTCATCGACGCATATAACCTCTTTAACCTAGGTATAAGAGGCAAATAATGCATCGCCTTGATAGCGACCATATTCCCATTGGAAAGCCTCTTGAAACGAGGATTTTCGCAAAATTTACAATAGTTTAAAGTTGCATCATCTTTATAATATAACATGCAACCATCTTCACAACAATCAATTCTCATTGACGAAAGTCCTAACTTAGAAACCAATCTCTTTGCCTTATAGAAATCACCATGTAAGTTGATATTAGGGTCAACTAGTTCACTCATAAGGTCAATGAAAGAGTCCATGGCTGCTTGAGAAATATTCTAATCAGATTTTATACTTAGTAATCTAACTGCAACAGACAGCTCAGAGTGCAGACTTCCTTCCCGTAATGGACGACTAGCTTCCTCTAACTGTTCAAAAAATCATTTTGCGTCATCATTAGGAGTTTGTTCAACATTTTCATTGGGCTCACCCCCTAAGTGCATCCCAAAAGCATCCGCAACCATATCATGAATTCTAGAATCATGATTTGTATTCTCCACCAACCTATTACTTTCACCCACAACCCTGTTATGAAATATCCCATTGCTACCATCGAACTCTCCATGATTAGTCCACACAAATTAATTCTCTATAAACCTCTTCCTATAAAGATGAAGCTTAACTTCCTCCGATTTTCCAAACTTCATACAGTCGCACCTAACACAAGGGCACCTAATTACTCCTTCACTTTGGTATGGTGGAAGTGTCATTGCATGTCTAATAAAATCATCAACCCCTTCTACAAAATCCTCTCGCAATCCCCGCCGATTAGGATAATTCCTATTGTACATCCAAGTACGATGTTCCATCTATACAAATAAAACAAGAACAAATTAATTTAGTTAATTCATATCCTAATATTTTTTTAGTAATTAATTCCATATCCCAAAATTTCAATTCATATCCTAAAATTTCAATTTATAAACTAAAAGTTCAACTTATAAACTAAAAGTTCAATTCATAAACTAAAAGTTCAATTCATATCCTAAAAGTTCAATTCATACACAAAAAATTTAATTCATATCCAAAAGGTTCAATTCATAAATTAAAAGTTCAAATCATATCCTAAAATTATAATTTATAAACTAAAAGTCCAATTCATATCCTAAAACTTTAATTTATAAACTAAAAGTTCAATTCATAAACTAAAAGTTCAATTCATATCCTAAAGGTTCAATTTATATCCTAAAAGTCCAATTCATAAACTAAAATTCCAATACATAAACTAAAAGTCTAATTCATATCCTAAAAGTTCAATTCATATCCTAAAATTTCAATTTATAAACTAAAAGTTCAATTCATAAACTAAAAGTTCAATTCATATCCTAAAGGTTCAATTCATATCCTAAAAGTCCAATTCATAAACTAAAATTCCAATACATAAAATAAAAGTCCAATTCATATCCTAAAAGTTCAATTCATATCCTAAAAGTTCAATTCATATCCTAAAATTTCAATTTATAAACTAAAAGTTCAATTCATAAACTAAAAGTTCAATTCATATCCTAAAGGTTCAATTCATATCCTAAAAGTCCAATTCATAAACTAAAATTGCAATACATAAACTAAAAGTCCAATTCATAACCTAAAGGTTCAATTCATATCCTAAAATTATAATTTATAAACTAAAATTCCAATACATAAACTAAAAGTCCAATTCATATCCTAAAAGTTCAATTCATATACTAAAATTTTAATTCATAAACTAAAATTCCAATACATAAACTAAAAGTTCAATTCACATCCTAAATCCTAGATTCTAACTAAACTATCAAGACAATAAACTAACTAAACTAAATTCAACACTAATTAAACTAATTAGTTAAAAATATTAATTAACAAAACTAATTAAAACAAGACCTAAACCCTAATCCTCAATAAAATACAATGTTCAAAGAATTGAAACACTAATTGAAACAATGAACTACAATACATCAAATATTGAAACAAAAACTAGCAATAACAAAGATTCAAGGTTATTGTAACGATCCGACCGGTCGTTTTGAGCTCTAGCGCGTCGTTCAGCAGTTTGAGGTCATGAGCAGCTTCGTTTCAGGTATTATGACTCGTAGGCGTGGTCAGAGTTGAATTTCGGGAAGTTCAGAGTCAAATTGTAAAGAAAATTCTCATTTCAGAAGCCTTAAGTTAGAAAAACCGACTAAGACTGGAATTTGGAGTAAACGACCTCGGAATTAGGATCTGAAATTTCCAACAGGTTTGTATGATGATTTCAGACTTGGGCGTATGTCCGGATAAGGTTTTGGATAACCTGGGAGCGTTTCAGCGTATATTGTTGAAGTCAGCATTTTTGAAAGAATTTCCTAAGTTTGGCTTAAAGCACATTTCAGTGATATTGATGCCTGTTTGGGATTCTGAGGCTGGGAATATCTTCGTATGGTGATTCTGGAGTTGGGAGCATGATCGGAAGTGAATTCGGGTGTCTGTAGGTTATTTTGAAGTCATTTGGCTAAAGATTGAAATTTGAACGTTTTTGAGAAATTCGACCGGAAGTGGAAATTTTGATATCGGGGTCGGGATGCAATTCTGAAGGTTGGATCAGGTCCGAAATGTCGAATATGACTTGTGTGTAAAATTTGGGGTCAATCGGATATGATTTGATAGGTTTCAGCGTCAGATGTAGAAGTTTAAAATTCCTAAGTTCTTGAAGATTGGATTGGAGAGTGATTCGTTGTTTCGATGTTGTTTGATGCGATTTGAAGCTTCGATCAAGTGCGCACTTTGTTTTGGGAACATGTTGGTGTAATTGGACGGGGTCCCGGGGGCCTCGGGTGGATTCCGGGTGGTTAGCGGATCAATATTTGAAGTTGAAGAAAAGATGAAGTTGTTGTCATCTGGTGTGACCGCACCTGCGAGGCTTTGGCTGCAGGTGCGGCTTTGGCGCTGCAGGTGCGAAGTTTGGCTGGTTTGGCAGGTAGCCGCAGGTGCGGGCTCGCACCAGCGGGAGCGCAGGTGCGAGGTACGAACCGCAGGTGCGGAAATGAGGTCAGGGCAGAATTTTTTAAAAACGGAAATTTTGACATTTCTCCTCCTATTTTCATTTGGTATGGGCGATTGTGGGGAGCCTCAAGGAGGGATTTTCGTCAAGGATCACAAGGTATGTTATTCCAACTCTTTTAAAGTTAAATGCATGGCCTAGGAACGGATTTGAGTATGGGAATTTGTGGAAAATATGGAACTTTGAAGAAAACCTAGAAATTTGGTAATTTGGATTTTACCACGAATTGAGCATGAATATTTGAGTAAATTGCATATTTGAGCTAGTAAAGCTATGGGTAGAGTTTATCTTCGAGAAATTTCGGAATCCGGGCACGTGGGTCCGAGGGCATTTTTGTCAATTCTTTGAGCGGAGTTGGGAGTTTATATAATTTGAATTGTTAACCAACATTAGAGTATATTTTCATTAGTTTGTCGTTATTTGGATAGTTTTGGGGCGTTGTGCATCAATTGGAGTCGTCGGAAGGGCTTGGAAGACGGTTATGGAATTCCGGAGCGAGGTAAGTCTCCTTTCTAACTTTGTGAGGGGGAATTGTCCCCATAGGTGAACTAAATGAATATATGCTATTATTTGCGAGGGCTACGTACACACGAGGTGACGGGAGTCCGTGCGTAGCTACTGTTATGTCATGTCCGGGTAGTCTAGGACCCACTAGCATGCCGTACTTGTTGTACTTGTGATCTTGCCAGTAATACTAGACCGTTAATATGATCAAAATAGTGATTGAATACCTAAGAAGGTTAGAGTTCATTTTTCTTAATCATTTAGAAAGAGAGTTTATTCTTCCTTGCGTAATTGTGTTCCGGACATATTTGTAATAATTGAATACCTCATCAAACGTGGTAAATAAATTTCTAGAAATGATTTAAATACTATCTTCATGTTCACCTAAAGAGAGTTTTATCATTTTCTTGAGAAACTGTTTTCCTGACAAAAAAATGTGGATTTGTTATGTGAATACGTGTACATATGAGCACCTGAATCGCAGGTATGATTCGCGAGCAAGATAGCCTTACTATTATTATTATGTTAACTGCGTCGCATGATCGATTCGCGAGCAGGGAAAATAGATGCATCTATGGTTCGAGCCGTTCGACCCTCGACAGTGCACAATTTATTATTGTTGGTCCGCGCCGTTCGACCCTCGGCATTTTCTTGCGCATGATACATGCTGCGTATTTCCTGTGATTTATACATGTTTATTGGCCTAAGGAGTTTTGAGTTGCCAGCTAAAATGAAGAAGAGTTGATGTGTTAAATGTGAAATAAGTTGATATTTCTTATCCCTGATTATTATTTAATTTCCTATGAAACTCATGCTTAGCACCTCACTTGATTATATTCAACCGACTTATAGCAAGTGTCTAATTCAACCTCTCGTCACTACCTCTCTGAGGTTAGGCGGGAAACTTACTGAGTACACGTTGTTTTCGTACTCATGCTACACTTGCTGTGCATTTTTATTGCACAGGTACTTTCATAGCGATGAGGCTGGTTTGGAGACTTAGGCGAGCTACATCATCCGGAGGCGATCCGCAGCTGACAGAGTCTCCCTCCTATTGTATTATTTTCATTTTTGAATCCCTTGTCCAAATTTGTATTTCGGACAAGCTTTGTAGTATTTGTAAAATTCTTAGAATTTTCTCATGTACTTGTGTCACCGGGTTCTGGGATGTGTTTGGGATGTATTTTATTAAAATGGAATATTGGACTGTTATTTTTACATAATGGATTTTATTTAGTTGTTACGTGTTAAAGTGAAAGGTAATGATTTCAAAAATACTAAAACAGGAAATTTGGCTTAACTTTTAAATGATTGTCTTGCCTGACAGTGGTGTCCGACGCCATCACGACCTTAATAGATTTTGGGTCGTGACAATATGGTATCAGAGCTCTAGGTTCCCTTAGGTTTCACGAGTCATGAGCAAGTCTAGTAGAGTCTTGCGGATCGGTACGGAGACGTCTGTACTTATCTTCGAGAGGCTACAGGGCTGTTAGGAGTACTTCCCTTCCTGATTCCTTATCATGCGATTTGATTCCTTTAAGGCTTATGCCTATGTTTCTTCCTACTCAATCTTACACGTCGCGAAACGCTTCCTATAAATCGAAAATTTGAGGAATTGTGAAGGTGATACAGATATAGTGCGTGATGTTTCCCGTACATAGTTGATTGGGCTGTTGTTGACACCCTGCAAAAGGATATTATGTTGTTCCAGCGCAGTAGTTGTGTTCCTGAGAGCTTAGAGGCTATGCTCAGGTTGTTGAGGTGCTTACGGTTGGTTATCGCGCGGTGTTGACATGATGGTGAAATGCTTGCCCTTATGTCGGGGAAATAAATGACAAGAAGGGAGGTCTTCTCAGAGCGTAATTTCGAGATTTCAGTATTTTAGTTCCGGCGGAGGAAGGGCAATTGGACCTTGAATGTTCAAGTCTGGGGGATAAAGTAATAAGACTTGGTGTTATCAAGCGAGGTGGAGTATATTCCTGTGATGTGACATCGTCGTCCTTGATCGAATAGGATGTGTTAAGTTCGCCGGTGTTATGGTTCTTCAGTTGCATTGGGTTATAGTGTTGTGAAGTGGTATTGAAGAAGCGGCTATCATAAACCGTGGTGTGCGGTGGTTCAAGTATTGAATGAGTATTTCTAATGAAGGCATCTGGAGAAAGATGACCTTCGGGGAGTCGAAGTTATGGTGATCTGCTGGTTCAGGTGTCGCAATGAATGATATTGAATTGAGGCCGCAATTGAGAAGCATGCGACGAAGGACGACATGTGAGAAGTGTCAGGTGGCGGCTAAATCTCTAAAATGCCAGGCATGAGAGACGAAAGTCGGATAGTTGCTTAAAGGAATGAGTTTAACTAAAGTGGGAGAGTGGCAACGTAACATATGAGTTTAGTGGTAAAACAACTGCCTATCTTGAGGAAAAGTTTGGAGTGATTTGAGAGTTTTAGTGGACGGTGATTGGGTCCATGAGATTAAGTTGAAATGTGGGTTACTTCGGCGGGAGGTTGAACACAACATAGATGAGTTATTAGGAATTAAGAAGGGTGCAATGTGGCGATGAATTTGAAGATATTGTAGCGCATTTAGTAGATGTCCATGGGGAGCGGACAGACTGGCAAAGTTGGTGAATGAGAGCAGGCTTAGGACGGGATATTGATGTTGTAGAGGGTGTGCAGTACATCGTTGTTGGAAGGTGTCAGTTGGTGATTTCCACAAGTGGGTTGTCTCCTGTGAGTAGGTTAATGGTTGTGTGGTTGGCATGTTTCTGCGAGGAATCCTAGTGGCTATTCGGTAGGAGGCAGAATGTGTGAATGTTGCTAGAGAATTTGAGTATTTAGGGAATGCTAACAGGATAATTCGGAAGAATCAGACGGATTGGTTGAGCAAGATCATGTTAACAAACGAGAAAGGATCTCAGCAGGGTCTAGAGTGGTGCAAAGAGTAGCTTCGGGTTAAGTGGGGGAGTCCCACCACCTGCAGTTGGGTTGTAGGATTGTGTTCTCATGGGGTTGCGGATTGTCGGCGTATTGGCAAGTTATCACAGCTAAGGGAAAAAAGTAAAATGGTGATTGTGCGCGGCGTTTGATGAATGTGTGCAAAAGTTGGCCTTGTTGGGATAGGGTGAGGCTTTAGAAGATTCAGAATTTATGCTTAAGGCATAGACGAGTTGTAAGGGTAGTGACTCAGTCGCGTACTTCATTGAAAAGGGTGTTCATGTGCTAGAAGAGCCTTGAAGTTGATTGTATTCGGGGCCAGTCAGAGTGGGTGACTCTTGATGGTGGTCCTAATGAATTCGAAGGCTAATAATGCGGTGTTTAAGGGTTTCAGGCAGCAGTATGATCAAGAATCGAGCTTTTGCAGTATAATTTCGGAGAAAGGGAAAATGATTGAATTGTTCTATGTTATCTTCAACTTGCAAAAGGGTAATGGAGGAGTGAAGAAATAAACTCCGGATTGTGGAAAGATTACCAGGAGGGTATGAGCCAGTTTGTGGGGTTGAGACAACATGGTCTCGTGAATCAAGGCCACTCGGGATGAGTAAGGATTGAGTTAATAAGTGTTGAATGGGGTTACTATTATCTCTGAGGCAATTATAGATGAATAAAAGAAGATAGGTTGGTTGGCCACAGTTGAAATGGCACATGTGCGGTAGTGATCAGTTCCTTCAGTGTGATTGAGTTATGCGTGTGGTTTGTGCTGGTGGGTGCGAGGCTTGTCGGTCGTCGTAATAAATTTCATTTGGAAGCATTCAAGTATTGTGTCCTGTCAGGTGTAGGCGGATCCCGGAAAGGTTATGGTGGTATAGGCCACTACTTAAGGATTTGCATGTAAGGTGATTGTGAGAATTCACTTGTATATTGTTGTGGTTCTCTTGAATTGAGATAAGAAAAATGTTTCTATATGATGAAGTGTTCACCCTATTAGTGATTCGGGAGTTATGATGGAATTCTTGTGCTATTTCATATTGGCATATCAGGTGCAGTAGGCAGCACGAAAATTAAAAGTAAGGATCAAGATTTCAATTCGGTGTTGACAAGGAAGTCATGATCTCGGATGAGCAAGAAAAATTGATTTGAAAGTTCAGAGTAAGCTGGTATTATCTTCAGTGTCACCTGAGATCGATATTCGGTGAAAGAGGCTTTGTACCCTGTTCATGGGTTCTTGAGGTGATTTGCAGTATTAGTGTGGTCGGTGTATGGATGTACATACTTGTTACCTTGTGTGGAAGGTCGTAGGAGCATGAACACAGGAAGATTGTATAAGAGTGACGTGTAGTCACCTGATCGATTGAAGATTTAGACCAAGTATAAGGAAGTGCAACATTGCTTATTTGAGAATTTATGCCTGGAAGGCGTTCGGTTCAGTAGGTTGTGGATTGTGGGGTGTTGTCCCGGCAATGATGGTTGTTCTTGTGTGTTATGAGAGGAAGTGGGTTATTTTGGACCCAGGTAAGGCTATCAGCCTAGTTCAGTGCGAGCAGAATCGGCTTGAAGTGTGTGAATGGATTTAAACAAGATTATGGGCTTCATGCGAGTCAGATATGTTCATTTCAATATAGCGCTCCTCGAGGAGGGGTGTTGGAATATCAGATGTTATTCCGTCTTCATCCAATTCATGTAATGTTTTGATTGTGCCGTGTGAGTTGTGGAACGTCTTGATAGATCCCTGTGTGTTGAGTCTTCGTGTAGTGATGACGTTATGTGAGCAGGATGACTCTTGAGATTCAGATTATATATCGCACCTCAGTTGTGCTTAAGTTTTGTGGCATATGACTCTATCAGTCTCCCCAGGAGGGTATTATGCACTTAGCGTGCTTGTGGCCGGTATTCTGTAATTTGTAATAGTGAGAAAATTTAGCTCCGCGTATATCTCCTTATGTGAATTTTATGATGGGACCGGGTGGCACGCGGCCACGGGTATGTTATTCGGATCGGGTTGCACGCCGCAATAGTGTGATAATGAGCACGGTTCCCTATATTTATTTTTCTTATGTTATACTTCCTATTTTTCTGAGGAAAGTTCATATTAGTTGCGTGAGTCGAGTAGTCCCTTCTTGAGTCATTTCCTTATGCATCGTGTTCGAGTTGTGGCCTATTGGCGCATTGTGGCATCGTGTGAGACTGATGGTCTTGTCTGGGAGTGATTTGTTGACTGAGCAGTTCATACTGGTGTGAAGACCCAAAAGGTCATCCTAAGTAATTCTAGCTAAATCTGTGTTTCGAGGCCCCGAAAGCCTCCGTTAATCTCACCTTGATATGCGTGCGCAGCCCGGGCATGTAGCCGGGAATCTTCTATGTGAAAATTTGATAAAAATGGAACTTTGAATTGAATAATTGAATAAAGTTGATTTTGGTCAATATTTTTGGTAAACGGACCCGGACCCGTGATATGACGGTCCCGGACGGTACGTAGGAAAATATGGGACTTGGGCATATGCCCGAAATCGAATTCCGAGGTCCCGAGCCCGAGAAATAATTTTTAAAGAAAATTGTTTTCTGAAAAAAAATAAAGGTTTTTGAAAATGAACTTTGATGTGAAAACCGTGTTACCGGGCCTGTATTATAGTTCCGGAGCCCGGAACAGGTTTATTATATGTTATGTGACTTATCTGTGAAATTTGGTGTAAAACGGACTTGAAATAACGTGTTTCGGATCAAAATTGGGAAAGTTAGGCTTTATGAAGTTTTGAGAAAATTCTAAGAGTTTTGAGGTTTAATTCGATGATTTTGATGATATTTTGGTGGTTTAAATGCTTGAACAAGTTCGTATGATGAATTGGGAGTCGTGTGTGTTGTTGGTTTTGAGTCCCGAGGGCTCGGGTGAGTTTCGGGTAGCTAACGGAGTGTAAAAAGTTGGAAAAATCTGGTGTTTTGAAGTCAGATCTGGTGTCTGGTGTTTTCTTCTCTGCGATCACGCCCTTGAATCTGCGATCGCATAGGGTTATCTTGAGGGACCCAACTGTTTTTCTCTGCGATCGCAGACTTATGCTCAGATGCCTTCCGCGATCGCATCTCTCACTCCGCGATCGCATAGTGTATTAGGTGGGTAAGGGGAGCTGGGGGGAGTTACTCTGTGCGGTCGCTATATCCTTTGTGCGATCGCACAAGGGGGAGGTGGTATACCTGTGCGATCGCATTAGCCCTTCCGCGATCGCAGTGTACCCAGCCTTGGTCTCTATGCGATCGCATCGCTGCTTCCGCGATCTCATAGAGATATTTCGCCCAGTTATTAAATCACGTCCGATTGACCCCAAATTTTGCACACAAGTCATATTCGACAATACGGACCTGCTCCAACTTTCGGAATTGGAATCTGACCCCGATATCAAAAAGTCAAACTCTCGGTCAAGCTTCTCAAAAACCTTCAAATTTCTATCTTTAGCCAAATGACTTCAAAATGACCTCCGGACATCCGAATTCACTTCCGATCGCGCTCCCAACTCCAGAATCACCATACGGAGCTATTCCCAAACTCGGAATCCCAAACGGACATCAATATCATTGAAATGCGCTTCAAGCCAAACTTAGGAAATTTCTTCAAAAATGCTGACTTCCACAATATACACCGAAACGCTCTCGGGTTATCCAAATCCCGATCCGGACATATGCCCAAGTCCGAAATCATCATACGAACCTGCTGGAACCTTCGGATCCTGATTCCGAGGTCGTTTACTCAAAATATCAATCCCAAACCAAATTGAATCAACTTAAGAACTTAAGAAATTCTAGAATTCACTTCAATGCGCCGAACCGGTCTATACTACTCGGAATGACTTCAAATTTTGCAGACAAGTTATAAATGACATAACGGAACTATTCCCGATCTCGGAATTTCATTTGGACCTCGAAAACATAAAATCACATTTCAAGCCAAATTTCAAATTCTTTAAAAATCCTCAAAATTTCATTAACTCCAATTTTCTCATTTTGATCCGAAACCCGCCAAATCAAGTCCGTTTCTTACCAAATTTCACAGATAACTTAAATAACACATATTGAACCTGTTCCGGGCTCCGAAATCATAATACGGTCCCGGCCGCACATGTTTTACATCAAGGTTCATTTTTTCATAAGCCTTTAATATTTTCATAAAACAATTTCCTTTAAAAATTCATTTCTCGGACTTGGGTACTCGGAATTCAATTCCAGGCATACGCCTAAGTCCCATACTTTCCTACGGACCTTCCGGGACAGTCGGATCACAGATCCGGGCCCGTTCACCAAAAATGTTGACCAAAGTCAACTTTATTCAACTAATTATCATAAATTCAACTCTTTATCAAGTTTCCACATAAAGGCTTCCCGGCTACGCGCCCGGGCTGCGCACGCACATCGAGGTGAGATTGACGGAGGCTTTCAGGGCCTCGGAACACAGTCATAATTAAATTTACATAAGATGCCCTTTTGGGTCATCACAGTTTACTCAAAATTCCAGTCTTACTCAATTTCCTCAACTTAAGGCTTCTGAAATGAGAATTTTCCTTTCAATTTAACCCCGAACCCCCTAAATTTCAACTCTGACAATACCCACAAGTCACAATACCCGAAATGAAGCTGTTCATGACTCCCAACTACTGAACGACGCGCTGGATCTCAAAATGACCGGTCGGGTCGTTACATTCTCCCCCACTTAAACAGACGTTCGTCCTCGAACGTGCCAGGAACTGCCCCAGAATTACCTGGAATCGTGCACCTGCCCGTGCTACCACAACCCGGTTGAGCACATAAGCTTGATCAAATCTGAAGATATCCTCCTTCATCCTTATAATAAACTCAGACCCTAGTTCCAACACTTGAAATTCTCTGCCATGCCTGTTTCTAATATCTGAACACCGCATGAACTACCACACGAGGCACCAGAACACAACTGCGTATCCTTGCTGAATCAACACCATACACCGCGTAGTCCATCATCTGACCACAATGACGCTCCCTGAACCTTAATAGCCAGAATTCTACGAATTTG
>MDKH01124786.1:0-27934 GCA_005239495.1 Nicotiana undulata
CTTGTACAATCGCTCGGTCTTCCTTATTCGAGCGTATCAGAGATCAGTAGGATGATGACCCTCGCTTGATGGACCTTAGGGACACATTTCGGCATGGTGATGCCAAGCAGGTTACAGTTGTAGATAATAGTGTTTTGAGGATGCAGGGTCGAGTGTGTGTGCCTAATGTTGACGGACTTCGTGAGTTGATCCTTGAGGAGGCTCACAATTCTAGGTATTCTATCCACCCGGGTGCAGCCAAGATGTACCAGGACCTATGGCATCATTATTGGTGGCGAAGGATGAAGAGGGATATTGTTTCTTATGTTGCTTAATGCTTGAATTGTCAATAGGTGAAGTACGAGCACCAGAGACCCGATGGTTTGCTTCAGCAGATGGAGATTCCTGAGTGGAAGTGAGAGCGCATTACTATGGACTTTGTTTTTGGACTCCCACGGACTCAGAGAAAGTTCGACGTCGTGTGGGTTATTGTGGATAGGCTGACTAAGTTATTGCACTTCAGTCATGTGGCAAGTGCGTACTCTTTGGAGCAGTTAGCAAAGATATATATTCAGGAGATCTTTTGCCTTCACGGTGTGCCCGTGTCTATTATTTCTGATCGAGGTACGCATTTCACCTCGCACTTTTGGATGGCGGTTCAGCGTGAGTTGGGTATGCGGGTTGAGTTGAGCACAACATTCCATCCTCGGACAGACGGGCAGTCCAAGCGTACTATTCAGATCTTGAAGGACATGCTCCGCGCCTGTGTTATTGACTTTGGAGGTTCTTGAGACCAGTTCTTGCCGTTAGCAGAGTTTGCCAACAACAACAGCTACCATTCAAGCATCCAGATGGCTCCCTACGAGGCATTATATGGTAGATAGTGCAGGTCGCCAATTGGATGGTTTGAGCCAGGAGAGGCTCGGTTGTTGGGTACAAATTTAGTTCAGGAGACCTTGAACAAGGTCAAGATTATACAGGATCGACTTCGTACAACTCATTCTAGGCAAAAGAGTTATGCTGACCGTAAAAGTTCATGATGTGGCATTCATGGTCGGAGAGAGGGTATTACTTCGGGTTATCGCCCATGAAGGGTTTTATGAGATTTGGGAAGAAGGGCAAGTTGAGCCCTAGGTATATCGGACCATTTGAGATCCTCGAGAGAGTGGAGGAGGTAGCTTATAGACTTGCGTTGCCTCCAGGACTATCCTCAATTCATCCGGTAATCCTTGTGTCTCCACTCCGAAAATATCATGGTGACCCGTCCCACATGTTAGATTTCAACTTTGTCCAGTTGGACAAGGATTTGACTTATAAGGAGGAGCCGGTAACCATTCTAGACCGGCAAGTTCGTCAGTTGAGGTCAAAGAGTTATCCTTCAGTTCGAGTGCAATGGAGAGGTCAGCCTGTTGAGGCATCTACATGGGATTACGAGTCGAACATGTAGAGTAGATATCCCCACTTGTTCGCCAGTTCAGGTACTTTTGTATGTCTGTTCGAGGACGAACGCTTGTTTTAGAGGTGGAGATTGTGATGACCCAAAGGGTCATCTTGAGAATTAAGACTCTATTTCGATCTCGTTAGCCTTAAAAAACTTATTTTTATTCACCTCGATTTGCGTGCGCAGTCCAAGTGAAAATTCGGAAAGCCTTTATGTGGAAATTTGTGAAATAGTAATTTTTGATATTTAAAAATGATTTTTAGTTGACTTGGTCAATTTTTGAGTAAAACAACCCGGACCCATGATCCGATGGTCTCGGAAAATTCGTGAAAAATATGGGACTAGGGCGTATGCCTGAAATCGAATTCTGAGCTCCCTAGCTCGAGAAATGAATTTTTGATGAAAATTGTAGGACTGAAATTCAAAGGAATTAAAGAAATTTAATTGTGTTTGATCTCGTTGGTATCGGGCCCGTATTCTGGTTCCGGAGCCCGGTACAAGTTTATTATAATATTTAATTCATATATGTGAAATTTGGTGAAAATCGAAGTTGATTTGACGTGATTCATGGGTTTTTGTGCTAAATTCGTAGTTCTAAGTGTTATTTTGGCAATTTGATCGCACGAGCAAATTCGTATGATGTTTTTAGACTTCCGTGCATGTTTGGTTTAGAGCCCCGGGGGCTCGGGTGAGTTTCAGATAGGCTATGGGGTGTTTAGAACTTAGCAAATTTTGCTGGTGTAGAACTGAACCTATTGCAGGCCTCTGCTCTCGCAATTGCGAGATCAGGTATCGCAAATGCGATCATAGCAGGGTTCAGAATTGTCAGGATTTTTAACGCAATTGCGACAATAGTCTAGGTGTAACGACTTGACCGGTCGTTTTGAGAATTTGCACTTCGCTCGATAGTTTGGGGCACAAGTAGCTCCGTATGATGTATTAGGACTTGTGTGCAAAAATTTGAGTTCATTCCGAGTTGATTTGATATATTTCAGCGACGTTTCTTCAAGCATCAATGATATCATATTGAACAAAATAACTTCGATTTCTTTTTTATTGAAGCATTAGATCTGTATCGTAATTACGGACCCATAGCAAAAAAGAATCGTCGAATTTGGACATCGTATGAGGATTTTATGGTCATTTTACTAAGAATTAGATTAATAAATTTTTTTCAGATTAATTACGAAATTGCCACTAGCGGCGTATTTAAAAATCTGCACTATTTGCAAATATTGAAACCAACATATCTCCTTATTTATAAGGTCAAATTGATTGATTCAAAAGCCTAACTTGACTAGAAGTTTACAAGGAATCCATTGGAGGCATAAAAAGCCAGTTTTGGGATCGTTTGGCATGAGAAACGAGTCAGAATAGCTGGCAGAAAAATATATTAAACAAGGGTTTGTTCATTCGATCATATTTTTAGTTGGAGAGCTCGGATTTGGGAGATTTTGGAGGCGTTTTTACCATATGGATTGGGGTAAGTGTTCTTTACTTGGTTTTGGTTATATTTCATGAATCCTTTTCGTTTTTGGGATTTGATTGATGATTTCAAAGTGAAATTGAGGGAGTTAGGGCTCGAGTTTTTGAGAGTTTGAGGTGAGCATTTGAGGGACCAAACGGAGTCTGATTTTGAAAAACTTTATATGGTTAGACTCGAGAGAGAATGATATTTCTAATTCTGTCATTTTTGACTGGTTTCGAGACGTGGGCCCGGGGTCAGGTTTTGGCCGATTTCGGATTTTTGGCATATCTTGTAGTTTTATTGTGGAATTCGATTTGCTAGACTATGTTGATGGTATTAATATGATTATGGTTAGATTAGGAGCTTTTGGAGACCGAGTCCAGAGACGAGGGCATCCCGGAGTAGGATTTTACGCTATTGAGGTAAGATCTTGCCTAACCTTGTGGGGGGGGGACTTCCCCTTATGATTTAAGTCCTCTATGTTAATTGTAGCCCGTGCATGCGAGGTGACGAGTGCGTGCCCGGTCTTATTTGTGGAAAATTTGCCTTTAAGGTTCTTAGGTCCTTATGTTCATTAAGCGGGAAGTTTTCTGACACAATTGGGTTTCCTGTTTGCTAGTTTCACCTTTACATGCTCTATACATGTTGTTAGATTTTCTCTAACTCTTACTTGTTATTTGGCTCTTATTTGCCTTAATTGAAGTGATTGTCTTCCTTAATGTTTTGATACTTCTTAACTGTGATTTCCTCTATGAATCTATGCAAATATGCTACATGTTCAATTGTTGTGGTTGCCGGTAAAGTTATCACGTGCCTTACCTGCCTCGTTGTCCTTGTGAAGGTTGTTGTATTCCTTTGATTTTTTCGCGATTCTCTTGTTGTCGTGTACTCATACTATTGGTAGTTGAAATTTTGGTAATTGAGTTTTGGATTGGTTGTTGTTGTTGATTTAGACTAATGTTTGGTGGGATCGGGTTGAGCGCCGCAACAGGAGTAATAAGGGTGGTGTTGATACCCAATTTTTCCTCAAATTATTTCAAACTTGCATATAGGCTTTCAAAATTACTCTTTGTAATAATGAGTATTTTCCCCTATTTTTCCTATTTTATTAAATTATTTTCATGTTTATTCAATATTTCACATTTAAATAATTATTCACGTTACAAATAATTTCAAAATGTTTCCCAGCTCAGTATGCTATTTTTATCCATTAGAATCCAATTATTTCACAAATTAGCCAATTGGCTCTTATTTAATTTTTATTACAACAATTTTACAATTGTAGCCCAATTGAACATTTTGTATTATTTTAATTCGAAACTTATGCATTTTTTTATACTTAATATTAGTTAATTACTGTAATTTTTCCTATTTAAACTTAATTTCATTTTTATACAATTATTAGCTATTTTAATAAATTAATTATCTATTTTTATGGGTATTTAACAATTAGCCATATGTTATTTAAAACCTAGCCAAAATTATACCCAATATTTAAACACAATACCCCAACCCATCAGATTATTAAACGACCCAGCCCAGTCATAAAACTAACTCGGCCCAACCCCGGATCAATCTGAGTTGTTGATCAAATAAGATCAACGGCCCAGATCCCCTTTTCCATAATTAATTCCTAACCACGCCCCTCCCAACCCCTCATTTTCCAAGACCACTCGTCTCTCTACCTCCCTATCTCTCTCTCTCTCTCTAGTCTCTCTAGAGACTTCCTTACCTCTTCGTCTCCGATGAAGCTCCTCCTTTCTCCGGCCATCTCCGACCACCATCCTTTCGACCACCAGCCTCCATGATGTCTCCTCTCTCTGGGTCACTTCATCTCTGAAGCCTTCGAGGGTCTCGACCATGCTAACTCACTCTTGGGGGCTCCTGCTTGGGTTGTTTTCGGCCTCTCCGAGTAGGGTTTTGACATTATCATGCCATAACCACCACGATCTTTGAGTTCCACGGCAGGTTCTTCGATTATCTATGGTTTCTTATGAAGCCCTAATTTTTGCTTAGAACCTCTTAAATCTGTGGTATTTTTTAACGATTCAGACTTGTTTCTTTATGTTTTACTTTATTCTCAACTCAGTCTTTAAGAATCTTCAACTTTTAAACGTTTAGCTTCCTTTTTTTAAAACTAGGGTTTCTCGGAACCTCTCATATGCTGGATTTTAACTATGTTTCTCCTTGATTTTGAGTCTATTCTCTGCATATCATAATGATTCTGTGATTTTATCTCGTTTCTGTTAAAAACCGGGATTTTCCTAGACCTCTATATGTGATTCTGTGTAGTAGCACGACTGTTCGTCTCTCTTTGCTTGAGTTTCTGTGACTATATTGTTTGAATGAGTGCTATTGAGCTTCCTTAGCCTAACTTGTGCTTGTGACTACCGGGGTTGCTCAGACTTGCATCTTTTAACCTGCCTGTTTACTATGTCTGAGTACTCCTGCCTATTTATACGATTGTGGCTCTTATGTGATTAATACTAGATTCCATACTTAGAGGTTTGATTGACAGACCTTCCTTTAATTGCTATTCACATTGACTGACTCGCCTGTGGTAATTTATTCTTACTTGTTGTTGCCTTAATTAAAATATTTTTGAACCTTGGTCTTAATTGTTTACTCTATTGCTTAGTAAACCTGATTCTTTCCTTGATTGAGTCTTGACTGATTTTTTTACTTTGCCTTATATGACTATGTGTTACCGTTTGAATTTGAATCCCTTGAATTAAGGGAGTGATTGTGTTGATTTCTTGGTTAATTGATTCCGAGTCCCCTATTACTTAACAGGCCTGGATTCTTTCTTTATTTAAGTCTTGTATTGGTTTTCATTTACCTGATATGGCTATATGTTTTTACCATTTTTGAGTTTGAATTCCTTGACTTAAGGGAACCGTGTATTTTCTTACATTGATTGGATTCCGCCTTCTTTTATTACCATGCCATTGTGATTCTTACCTTATTTTACTACATGTCTTCAACTATAAATACTCTAGTCTTTCAATAACAAAGGACAGACTCAGACTTGTATTAAAAACTCACTCTTTCTCACAAAAAGCTCTCTGCTCTACTACTCTCTTCTTTTGCTCTTGGTTACTGTTAGCCGGCTATAAGCCAAGGCTAACCATTGTGCTTTTTTGTCTTGCTCTTTCAATTCTACTTACTCTTTCTCACTGGTATGTTCTAATTTAGATTCAAGCTCCAAATTAATGTGTTTCTTATTGCTTCAGTTTTTCATATTCATGATCTTCTTCTATTTGTGTTTATGTTGTTCAACATGCAATTAATCTCTTTGTTTTATCTATCATTACATGCCATCCTTCGGATTTACATTCTCTTAATGAATCACTAATGCTTATATGTTGTTGTCTATTCCTAGTACGCATCTATTAGGCCAGTATCCTAAAATTTGTGTAATGTTATGCTTAGTATTGAATCCTGTTGTTTCCTGATTCCCTGAAGCCCTCTCTGATTTCTGCAACTATCTTTAAATCAAGTATTTCTTGAATCTGTTATCATCATCTGCATTAATTGCAAGAACCTATGCCTATTATGTGAATTATTTGTTCCCAACTCCCCTTGTCCTTGCGTGAAGGCTGCCCTTTGTGTATTGCTGAAATTGTTTGACTGGTCTGTTACTTCTCTGATCTTACTACTGTTTTCAAAAGCTATTTTTTCAAAATAACTCTTGAGTTGTAGAGTTTTTCCAACTGAACTCTTTTCAAACATTGTCTCTTTCAAACTCTTCTTTTCTTCTGGCACTTCACACTATTCCTAGAAACTTAAGTTCCACCCTCTCAGTGTGAGCATTGCTTAGGGAACCTCTTGAGTTCCCTTTGAACTTTGACGCACAGAGATTGGTGATTCCACACTGCACATACTCAACTTTGGCAAATATGTCTGGGTGCTGGTATTGTCCAGGGACCCACGAGGTTCTTAGGGAGCTTTGCCGCACCCGGACCATGAAAGGCTGTGAAACTCGAAAGGATTGAGGTTGGGAGATATGGGCCTGATTGAAGGCTCCCTATAGAATTAACTTCTTATTTTTCTTTAGTGATGTAATTCATTATCCTGGGCTTGTAATAATTTGTAAACGAATAATTGGGGCCGGATAGTGGATATGGGAGGGGATTATGCATGCTTAGATAGGTACGGGTAGAAATCATGACTATCGGATTTATTTACCTAAATGTGCAATAGTATCATGTTTAGGAAATGCATACCATGCATTAGAAACCATGTTTAAGTTCTTTATTTCAGCATCTCTGTTATATTCATGTCATTTTTTTATAAGCCCTGCTCACAGTTCATCACTATAACAAAGTAATAAAGACTGTTGCATTCTCATAAGTACTACATTTAGAAACCATGTTTTAGGTATCCATGTGAGCATTAGATATCATGTTCTCTAGGACTCTGCGTTCAGCATGTTTGTTTCAAGTTATACTCTGTCAAACACCTAGTCATTATGTATTAAATCTAGGAACCTCGCTAAAATCGTGTTAAATGGTTTAAACGTTTTTTCCTGCAAATGCATTATCCTTCATGTCCTCAAAATCAGTGTTAAATCTGTATTTCACTCTTTTTTAACAAATAATCAGTATATACGCACGCCTAGGCAAATCTTAGGTCTAATATTCATTAAAACCAAAATTGGTCGTTCTATGTCTTGCTTGTATTAAAAGTGATCTTTAGTCTCTTATAAAATCTTTAGAACTTTGTTGTTTGTCACTGTTTTCACACCTGCTTTGCCTAACAATTAATGGATTTTCCAAACAATTATCCTTTCTACAAAATCATTCTGTTTGAATCCTTGCTCTTTTTTTAAAAACTACTGGTTTCTGAAATAGCTTACTCATTCTCTTTTCGTTAAAGTTTTCCTTAAACTACTGGCTTCTACTCTGCTTTGAACTGCTGAATCTTTTGAAGTCACTTCCCCTTTTTGATCCTTCTGTTATTTTAAAATCATGCTTTACTGATTTCTCTAAAGCTTCCCGTTTACTTTTACTAGGGACTTCATTAAACTGTTGTGCACTTTTTAATTCCTGCTCCTGTCTTTAAATTACTGGATTTTTTTTTACATCAATCATTATCTTCTTAAACTACTCTGTTTCAAGTGAATTTCCTGCTTTGTTACCGAGTTTTCAAAATCGTTCCTTTTTGCTAAAACCTGTTGAAACCTACTGTTTTCCAACTCGGAATTCCTGTTTTAAATCCCGATTTTGAGACTTTGATTGTTTTGAGACGTGCTATTTATGTGTTAACCTATGGAGGGGTCTATGAGCTTCTTAGCTGCCCATTATGTGATGCCATACTTGTAGTCCTAATTGTTTTGTATGTCATTTAGAATTTCATCCTTTAAACCTAGGGGTTCGGCCTAGTACTCACCTTGTAGGATTTAGTAGTCCTAAATACCCTCCAGGACTTATTGAATGGGACGGGTAATAGCACGCAATAAGCTTCGTGACCGACACACGCGTTTTAAATACCTTAACGGGGTGGGAAGGGTAGAATATGCATATGATGACCGGTGCGCGAGGCGTGACATACTGGGTATTGCATTGATGTGATCCATATTGATTTAAAACCTAGGACATTTTCATTCAAATGATTTTACTTTGCTATTCTTTAAATTTCTTTTAATAATTTCAGTATTTACTTGAAACCCCCTCCTACGTGAGCCTTGCTTGTTTACTGTCCAAATTCACAAAATTACTTGGCTGGGACCCACAGTTGTGGATCTCGAGGGGTGCCTAATACCTTCCCCTTGGGATAATTTCAAGCCCTTACCCAATCTATGGTAATGCAAACTAGTTTATGAGTTAATTATTCTAGGTGCCCTAACGCACCATAAAATCGTTAGGTGGCGACTCTTCCTTAAACCTTTTCCTTTAAGGAGTTGTCCAGAATCTCATGAAACCCGATCTCAACGTACCTAACCCGTGCGAGGAAAAAGGAGGGCGCGACAGGTGGACAGGTGGGATCGGGTTGCATGCCGCAACAGGAGGAATAAGGGTGATATATTGAGGAGCAATAAGGGAGGAGTAGTGGGATCGGGTTGTGCGCCGCATATTAAATATTATTTACTGTTATTGTAATTGTCAAGGAGGAATAAGGGAGGATTGGTGTGATCGGGTTGCAGTAAATGATATATATATATATATATATATATATATATATATATATATATATATATATCATTTACTGATAATGTAATTGTGAAGGAGGAATAAGGGAGGATTGGTGGATTCGGGATGCACGCCGCATCAATATATGTACTTATGCGTCCCTTTTTTACTGTGCAAGTTATTCGGTAGTTTTACACTTCACTTAGGGTTTGGTTATAGTTGGATACTGATAAGACCCTAGTTTATTTTTACAAGACTTTGATAATTTGTATTTCGGATTCCACTGAGCCTTGAGGATCGGGTTATTGACGTTGAGTTATTGACTTGCCGTTGTTCCTTGAACTCTTTTCCTGAAACTATTACTCTGGTGAATTATTTTTAAAAGGCAATAGCTTATTTGATGTTGTATTTTATTTGAAAAGAGTATTTTCTTCATTCAAATGATTTCAAAAAAATAACTTCCTCTTTTCTCGCTGATTTCCGAATTGGTTTAGAAACTAAAAATTTATCTTATGTTATATAAATGAGACTCCTTGGGCGTCTTAATTGCATTGGTTGCAAATGATAACTAGTGATTTGTACTACTATTTACTCCAATTTTCTTAGGTTTTTGAGGCAACAATTGGCTTAATTAACCCCACATTTTGATGCAAATATTTTGAATTGCAGGAACTGAGTGGATTAATAAATATTGATCCAAAAGACCTCTGAAAGAAGCAGAATTTACAAAACCCCATAACCCAGCTAAACCGCTGGAGCCCCCATTTTTTCGTTGCAGCGTTTGTCCTTTCGCTGCAGCGAGTTTCTCTTCGCTGCCACGCTGAAAACTTCAGAGAGTTATTTTCCAAGGCTATCCAAAGAGCGGTCCGCGCTACTTTTTCATTGCAGCGATTCACTAACCCTTGCAACGCCCATTTATCCATTGGACGCGGTTGTTAAGATCCAGAGAGTTGGCAGTAGAGGAAGTTCAAGATTTCGCAGTCAGCGTACTTATTCCGCTGTCGCGCTCCAGCCACCGTTGCAGCGTTGTATTTATCCGCTGGGCGCGAAAAGGGAGATTCAGAAATTTATAAAGCTCAAGACCGCTGCAGCGGAAGCCTCTTCACCCCAGCGCTCAGAATTACGCTAGGAGCGGATTCTCCGTAGGGGCATTTTTGTCCAGTATTTTCGGCCATGTATAAATAGATCTTTTCTTCATTTTTAAGGCATCAGCCGTTTGGAGAACACGTGAACAGTACTTTTTATCTATTTTGAGCAATTTTAGCTTAGCTTTAGCCATAGTTCTTAAATTATCATCTTGTAATTTACAATTATGAGCTTTAATTCATCTTCTACTTGTGTTTCTTCTTCAAATATGAGTAGCTAGACCCTTAAGCTAGGGTTGTGACCCAACCCTAGTGTGGGTACTTAATGGGTTTTCAATTTTAGAGTGATTATGTGTATGGGTGTTTGGTATTTAGCTTGATTTGTGCATAAGTCTCATATTTAGTGGTTGCAAACACTATTTCACGCCTCAATGACTAGGGTTACTCTTGAGAAAGATGACCCAAGTCTAGGTAATTAAGCTAACAAAATATTGGGGTGAGCTCAAGAGTTTGATAGCCCCAATAAAAGGGTGGATGCTAGAGATAGCTACACCCGATTTGAGCCAATTAGTGTGATTCAATGAAAACACCCAATTGTGCTTGAGAAGGCCAAATTGGGCAAAGTCACCCATATTACCGAGAGGTAGTGGGTGAGCAACTTTACATAAGGTTATGATTTTAACCCACATTTCACATTGTCATTCTCGATGGTAGACCCGTTAGTCACTCACCTAGGGGGAAGTCATAGCCCTAGTCCCTTTATCAACTAAGAAAACCTACAAAAAGATACTAGTTAGCTAAGTCATAGTTCAATTAGATTAAATCATAGTATAATCACAACAACCTTATTATGGGAAGTGTAATTAAGAGCATAACACGCCATTAGATCACTTAGACACTCAACTCCAACTTATATAGCTCCCTGTGGAAATCGATCCCGACCCTTCAGGTAAAAGCTGCATTGAGCCCCATACTTGCTACTCTTTAGTGGTATAGGCGGGAGCCGGTCACTTTTTGGCGCCGTTGCCGGAGAGCTTTTACGGTGTTGATTATCTACGTGAATAGTGGTGTCAATTGTTCCTCTTTCCTTCTGTTGCTAACGTGTGTGTTTAAATTCAATTCAGGTGCAAATGGCAGATCCTTTGGAAAATATCATTCCGGGGGAGGAGGTATATGACAATGGAGAGGAAGAATTCAATAAAGTAATTCCACATCCCAGACGAGGCCGACAGGCCAATCTTAATGATGATATTCCAGACCCTCCCCAGCCTCCACCTCCCAAAGCTGCCCCTCGGGTGCTACCAAATGAGGGGTACGCGAGTGCTATTGTCCCGCCTAGAATCCGGGCGGGGAACTTCCAAATCACAAATGTGACGCTGACACTCTTGGAGCAGCGTGGGTACTTCATAGGAGCTCCACACCAGAATGCTTACAAGCATTTAAAGGGGTTCGTTGATACCTGCTGGGGGAGCAAGCAAACAAACATCTTAGAGGATGCATTAAGGCTTAGGCTATTTCCCTTCTCTCTCCGAGGGAAAGCCCTAGATTGGCTTGAGAGACTCCCCAACCATTCTATATGCACATGAGATGAGTTGGCGGACAAGTTCATCGCTAAATTCTTCTCTCCTGGGCACATGGATGCATTACGGGATGAAATATTGTCTTTCAAGCAAGAACCAAATGAGCCTCTTCATGAGATATAGGAGTGGTACAGAACCATGGTAAAGGAGTGTCCAAACAATGACATGACCAAGGCCATGATACAGCAGACCTTCTACCGAGGCATAAATACCACCAATCAGTGTGTGGTCAACCAACTCGTCAGAGGCAACTTTATGAAGCTAACTTAAACCGAGGCATGTGACATTTTAGATGAAATGGCTGACACATCGTCGGCATGGCAAAGTAGATCAAATGTGCCTCAGGGTGATCCTAGTGTTATTAACCTCCACAAAGAGCTCCAAGATCATGGGCAAGCAATTGTCGAGCTTACCACCACCATGAATCAACTTGCTAAGGCTCAGCTTCAACAAATACAAATCCCAAAGAAAGTGCATGCTATGGAGGGGTAAATATTTTGGTGAACAAGCGAAGGCCTCGTGGGAATCAAATGCAAAACAATAATGACCAATGCAACCAAGGAGTGAGCGGGTATAATCAAGAAGAATCTTATGGTGATCAAGATGAAGATGTGATGTATGCTAACAATTTTCAAGGGAAAAGGAACAATCAAGGAAGCAATCAAAATTGGAATAATCAAGGGAACAACCAAATTGGAACAATCAAAGGCAAAACAATTGGAACAACAATAACAACTCAAGCAATTAAGGGAACAACAACCAACAATGGGTGGCAACCATGGAAATTTGGGTGGTAATGGTAATAGGGGGTCGGGCTTTCAAAGTCCCCCGATGTACCAACAACCAAGTAATCCATCCCCGTATAAATCACAAGGCCAAGTTTCCTCAAGTAATGACATGGGTAGAATTGAGAAAAAGTTCAAACAAATGATGGAATGCAATGCGGATTCGGATGCTCAACTTGCTTCCCATAACACCTCCATTCGAAATCTTGAAGTTCAAATGGGAAAAATCTCACAAGACTTAAACACGCGCCCGGGAGCACTACCTAGTGATACGGTGGTGAAACCCAAAGGTGGGAACAACAACAACAATACCGGTCACGCCATGGCGGTGACCAAAAAAAGTGGACGAGGTGGTGAGGCTAGTTCTTCAAAGCAAAAGGGAGTTGTTGATAATGATATTGACTTGAAAAATGATGAGGTTCCGATTGAGGTTGAACATGTGGTGTAAGATCCAACAACTAGTGAAGTGAGAATCGATATTCATGATCATGGGGAGGAATTGCAAAGTGACGTGAACCCGTCTAGGGAACACGTAATTGACATGCCAGAACCGGTTGTGTTGAAAGCAAAGGCACCATTGCCTAGGCCTCCTCCTCCCTATCCTCAAAGGTTGACAAAGCAAAAGAATGAGAACCAATTGAAGAAATTTATCGATATGATGAAGAGTTTATCCATCAATGTTCCTTTGGTTGAAGCACTTGAACAAATTCTTGGGTATGCCAAGTTCATGAAGGGATTGGTCACAAAGAAGAAGTCAATGGAGTGCGAAACTATAAAAATGACTCATCAAGTGAGTGCAATAGTGCACTCAATGGCACCAACGCTTGAAGACCCCGGGGCATTCACCATTCCTTCTACAATTGGTAATGTGGATTTTGCCAAGGCATTGTGCGACTTGGGAGCTATCATCAATTTGATGACATACTCGGTCTTCAAAACCTTGGGGATTAGTCAACCTAGGGCTACTTCCATGTGTCTTCTAATGGCGGATCGATCTATGAAGCGGCCTCTAGGAATCATTGATGATGTGTTAGTGCGGGTTGACAAGTTCATCTTGCTCGCGGATTTTGTTATCTTGGATTGTGAGGTGGATTATGAAGTTTGTATCATCTTGGGAAGGCCCTTCCTTGCAACGGGGAAGGCCCTAGTTGATATGGAGGCCGGTGAGCTCACCTTCCGGGTGGGTGATGAAAAGGTCGTGTTCCACGTTTGCAAGTCAATGAAGCAACCCAATAGCACGGAGGTGTGTTCTTTCATGGACCTTGTCACCGAGGTTATTATTGATGAAACAAGCTCAATGATAAATGTTGAATATCTCGTGGAAGCAGCTTTATTGAACCATGATGATATTGTGGTGGATGGCTTGATCGAGTGTACAAATGCTCTACAAGGCATGGGTTCTTATTCATATGGTCCTCGAAAGTTATCCTTGGATTTGGAGAATCAGAAAACTCCTCTGACAAAGCCTTCAATTGAAGATCCACCTACCTTAGAGTTGAAGCCACTTCCACCACACCTCAGGTATGAATTTTTGGGTCCTTCTCGTACTTTACCTATTATACTTTCATCTCGCCTAACCAAATTGCAGGTAGACTCTACTCTCAAAGTGTTAAAAAAGAGGAAGAAGGCCATAGGTTGGACACTTGCTGATATTCAGGGTATAGGCCCCGCTTTTTGAATACACAAGATCATTCTTGATGATGGAGCAAAGCCTTTTGTAGAACACCAACGGAGGCTAAATGAGGCAATGCAAGAGGTTGTGAAGAAAGAGATAATCAAGTGGCTCGATGCTGGGGTCATCTACCCAATCTCTGATAGTGCTTGGACTTCTCTAGTCCAATGTGTTCCAAAAAATGGTGGCATGACCGTGCTACAAAATGACAAGAATGAACTTATTCCAACAAGGACAGTCACTGGTTGGCGGGTATGCATGGATTACCGCAAGTTGAACAAAGTGACCCGCAAGGATCACTTCCCTTTGCCTTTCTTAGAACAAATGCTTGACAGACTTGCGGGGAGAGCTTTCTACTATTTCTTGGATGGGTATTCAGGTTATAATCAAATCTTGATAGCTCCGGAAGACCAAGAAAAGACAACCTTCATTTGTCCTTATGTGACATTTGCTTTCTCCATGATGCCTTTTGGATTGTGCAATGCACCCGCTACATTCCAGCAGTGCATAATGGCAATTTTCACTGATATGGTAGAAGACTTTCTAGAGGTATTCATGGATGATTTCGGCATGGTTGGGGACTCTTTTGATGAGTGCTTGAACAATCTTGACAAAGTCCTCGCTCGTTGTGAAGAAACCAACCTAGTGCTCAACTAGGAAAAATGTAACTTTATGGTTGAACAAGGGATAGTTCTGGGCCACAAAATCTCAAAGCATGGAATTGAAGTAGACAAGGCCAAGATCGAGGTCATTTCCAAATTTCCTCCTCCAACCTCGGTGACATTTCGAGGTCCCCAAAGCGGAAGACGGCCCTTTCACAGTCCCAGAATAAGGTAGCATCCTCTATCATCATGTTGTTAGGCTGGATTTCTATGAGGGATGGTAGATTACCCAGATATTTTCTAACGAGGGTTTTGTCACTAGAATGTAAGTCCTCCCACCAATTTAGCAATTTTGGGTGGATTTGGTGACCATGCCGAATCTGGGGACTTCGTGCCTCATATTTCTGCAAGGCAAACAAGGTTAGGCCCTTACCCCCACCAGACTAGACTATTTAACATCAACAATTAGCATGAAACATTTAATTCTCCAAATAAATGCACAGAACGTGATGATGTCCGTTTGGGTTTGTGGAAACCCAGTGGACTTTTGGACAAAGCTATTTTAAATACTATTGTGCGGACAACACGTTAGCCAGGCTAGGTTTGACCATGATGTATGCAGCAATATAATAGAGTAAGGTTTCTATGGGGTTTTAGACTGGTACCCTTGAGCGAACAACTCAAGGGGGAAAGGCACGGACCCGTCGACTGCACCGCTGATCGACTAGTTTTACCGCAAATAATCCTTTTCGAATTTAGGGGGTAATGATATAGAAAGGACGCAATCACTCATCAAGCGTTGCTATAGTATTTTGTTTGGCACGAGTGAAATATGATGTTGGATCATGAATAATGCAATAAAGTAAACACGTAGCCACGTATTTGCAAGTTTTATGAAAGCAGTAAATACAACAGTTTATAATTTAAAACGATTACAAAGGAAGAAAACAAAAGATATGTCAGTTACCTTTGAAGAAGAAATTAAACGCTTAAAGGAATTAAACAAATAATGGCACATAGGGGAGGTACAAATTCACAAAAACGATTTGAAATGGTAAAAGCCTAAGTATATCCCCAGCAGAGTCGCCATGCTGTCGCGCCCCCTTTTCTCCCCCAAGGCACTCCTTTCGGGGCCCGGTTCTAAAAAGGGTTTAAGACATTGGTTGAGACAAATCGTTCCTTTTGGGAAAAGGTTTGCATTTTGAAGAGTCTACACCTAACGATTTTAAGGTGCGTTAGGGCATCTAGGGGGTTCGTTTATAACTACGTTTGATAACCAGAGACAGGGTAAGAGCTTGAAATTATCCTAAAGGGAAGGTGTTAGGCACCCCTCAGGATCCACAAGTGTGGTTCCCGACCAAATAATAGGGGGTTTAAGTCTAAATACACAGATATTAGAAAACAGTTAATGGAGAGCTAGATTTTGCAAGGAATTATAATCTAAGCATGTTTGTGAAAGTGAAGGGGTATCCTAGGTTCATTTATAATATGGATCACATCAATGCAATACCCGGTATGACACTCCTCGAAGAGGGGCTACACGTGGTATTAGCGCACTGGTCATCATGTCCATATCTACCCTTTCCCACCCCGTGAAATTAACTAAAGCGAGTGTTGGTCTCGACCTCTATTGCATGTTGTTACTCGTCCCTTCCTATCAGTCCCGGAGGAATTTAGGACTTTCTATCCTATGAAGAAGGTTCTAGGCGGACCCTTAAGTTTTTAAAGGTGAAAATACTAAGGCGACATATAAGAAAACAGATAGGACTTCAATTAAGGGGAGCATGGAAGACAAATAAAAGGCTCAGACATACCTCCACACACAGTACACATAGACAACATGACTCATACACAGTTAAGGTCCAGATTCAGGTTCAGATCCTAAGCATGGTATCTAAGTGATAAAACGAAGACGGATTTATTGCACAACTCAGAGAGGAAGCCCTAATCAGGCTTGCCTACTGGTTTTAAACATGTTGACAGTCAAGCACTAATCACAAAAGACAGTTCTAGTTTTATTTCCTTGTGGTTGATTACCTAAGGCTTTCCTAGGCGTGCAGCAGTTATTCAGAGTTGATAACAGCTTCAGGTCGTTATACTTAATAACATGATGTTCTAAGTGTTGCAAATGTTCAGAGACTAGTTACCAGTTTGTTAGAACAGGAAGACTGTTTTATACATCTGTATTTAGACTAAGTGTAATTAAATGAGTACGATCCTATAACATGATGTCTAATGCAGAATGGTGCATATGCAGTCGCTAAAACAGGGTCTCTAAATGCACATAGAATCACAGCATTATGCACAGTTTCAGGAATATCATTGGTGATAGTTTTTAATGCTTGTTTATCTTAACACATGTTTGCTAAGTGTAGAGCATGGTTGCAGCATGAATAAAAATTGACATTAATACATTTATCCTAAGACAGTATCTCTAAATGAAGTTTCAGAACATGTTTACAAGGCATAATCACGTAATAGCGATTTGTTTTTGTTGGTATTATTTGCCCTATAGACAGGATTTCTAAGTGATGATGGGATGTTGAAAACAGTACATATAAGTCCTAAATAGCATGATATCTAATGCATGGCATGCTTGTCATGTTGTACCTAAACATGGCTGCTATTGCGCATAGAGAAAGTAAAACCTTGGGAGCATGATTTCTACCCTTGATTACACTACAACATGCATATTACCCACCCATTTTCACTATTCACCCCCAGAGTTGTTTACAATTATTTATTATAGACCATTGAATAGGAATTACATAACTAAAAATAAAGAAAATAAGAAGTTAAATATAGGGATCCTACAGTATAGGCCCAGATCTCCATGTCCTCAATGCCAAGTAATGTTTCACAACCTTTTTCACAATCCAGGTGTGTCAGAGTTCCCTAAGGACCTCAATGGATCCCGGACAGTGCTCACACCCAGATTTCATAGCCAAGATAGAGTAAGTGCAGTGTAGAATTACCAGCCTTAGTGTGTCAAAGTTCAGAGGGAGATCAGGGGTCCCAAGGCAATGCTCACACAAAGTGGGCAGAACTTAGGAGGTCTAGGAGTAAAGTGAGAGTGCTTGATATAGTTTGAAAAAATTTGAGTAGAAAAACAGTTTTGGGACAGAGAGTTAATTGAAATAGCCTTTCCATAATAAAAGTTTAACCATTAAAACAGACAGAAAGAACAGAAACACCCAACAAGTACACAAAGAACTCATAATAGTCAATGGGAGTTGAGAGACACATAGGTACAGAGTACTAAACATGTAACAGGTAGGAGTATGCATAAACAATCAGAGATCCTAAGGGGCTTAGGAATTGGGGAATACAATGGGGTATAAGATTAGACCATCATAACAATACCAAACAGTTAAGACTCTAATCAGAATAATGTACCAAACACATGCATGGGGATTCATATAAGAAACATGTATTAAGTATACAAAGACATGTTGATCATGACAAACAAAGCATAACTTAACATGTATATGGGCTTTAGGATCTTAATTACATGTTGAATAGCAAAATAATAAATAAAAGTAAATTAGAAGCACAATGAATTGCAACATTAGCAGAAACATATTGGTTGGAGAACTGAAAGCTAAATTATAACATACCAGTGAGGTAAAGAAAGTAGTAACACAAAGCAAAAGATAGGAGAAGCACAGTAGTTAGCCTTGGCTTGCAGCCGGCTAACTTAGAGTAGTAGCAAGTAGCACAGAAGAGAGAATAGAGAGAGTAGCAAGTTTTAGTTGTGTGAGAGAGAGAGTTGAACATATTAGTTCTTGTCTATGCTAATGAGAGAATGGAGTATATATTCTTTTGAAAACAAGTAGCAAATAAGGTAGGAGTCAAAATTTAACCAGTAATTAAGGGACTGAGCATCAATTAGTACACAATCAGTATAGGTATCCCTTAATTGAGGGAATCAAGTTCAAATGGTATTATCAGACAACAAATAAGGAAAAGTACCATAATAGTGTAAAATCAGCATAAGTATCTCTTAATTGAAGGGGTTAAGTTCACACGGTTAGCAGGCAAATAGTAAATAAGGAAAGTTCCCATATGTGACATGCATATAACATATAAGGAAATAATTTCAAACCAATGCAAGTATGCAATTGAGACTAGGTTCATCAGATTTTAGTTAAGGAAAAAGGGATCGATTAACAGTAAATCAACTATGTAGCAAGGTAAGAAATAAGTTAAAGGTCGGAAGTTAGTAAGAGTATCCCATAAGAAATCAGTAAGGTTTTCAAATCATCAGGGATTCAAATAATAAATCAGGAATTCTAACAAAGTAAAATTACAGTGAATCAGGGATTCGAACAGGAATAACATCAATTAGGCAGATAATAGGCAAGAAAAAGCATAGCAAGGTAAAGAATCACATAGAATCAGGGATTCGATGCTAGAACACAGTAAATGACTAAAGGAATCAACAAACGAACATGATATAACAGGGATAATTAAAGAGTCAAAAACCCTAACGACTGTAGTATAGGTTTAGATACAAAGCAGTAACACTAGAGGGGTTAAACGAAACGAACACAATATAAGCATAAGAAAACAAAATCAGGAACCCTAATGAGCAAAAGTAGGGTAAAATCACAGGAGACTTAAAACGTTTGTGAGAAACAATAGTTCATACAAATTAAACGATCATATCAGTCAATGAGACTCAGAATCCAAGACCCCTAGGGTTTTTAACATAACAAGTCAAATGAAGAGAAACTTCGAATAAATCGTTAAAACATAGAAAGAATTATAGAATGATACTAAAACAGAAGAAAATCATTTTTGAAATAGGGGTTATGAAACCCTAATTTTGAGATGAAGACAGTTTAGAAATAGGAATGTTTTTTAAGGAAAACATGTAAAAGCTTCATAATATACACAGATCTAAGACAGATCTAAAAGAAAATTAAAAAATCTTAAGAGTTAGGGTTTCAGAGAACCCAGAACAGATAAAAACCTCAAAATGTTTACCGGCTTTAGCCGGAAAGTCATAGATCTTACTCGAACGGTCGAAGGTGGCCGGAAAATGGCATGAAGGACCATGGGTAGGAGTTGAACCGCTCCAGGTTCACCTGAGGACCTCAGGGTAGTATCAAACCGGCGTTGGGTGAAGCAGAGTCTAGGAGAGGGTGAGAGAACATAGCTTCCGTCGAGGGAGGTGGCCGGAGAAGGAGGACAGAGTCCATCGGAGATGAGGATGGTAAAAGGTTCTAGAGAGAACTAGAGATAGAGAGAGAGGGGAGTTAGAGAGACGATTGAGAGAATGAAATGAGGGGGGGTAGTCGTCTAGGACTAATTAAGGAAGGGGCGATTTTGGGTCATTGATCAAAATTGATCAACGACCAGGATTCAATCAGATGATGGGTTGGGTAGGATAGGGTATTGGGCTTGAGTTGTTGGATTATTTTGATTGGGTCTTGGGCTGGTTTTACTTGGGTTGGGGTTAGATTAAATTAGGCTATAATTTAAATAGAAAGGGGCTAATTGTTAAATACCCAATTAAATAGATAAATAATTAATAAAAATAGCTAACAGTTACATAAAATGAAATTAAGGCTAAATAGGTAAAATTAAGGTAATTAACTAGTGTTTAAAATATAAAACGACTGATTATTGAATTAAAATAGCATAAAATGTACAATTAGGCTATAATTGCAATTTTTTTGTAATTATAGCCAAATAATGCCTAATTAGCTAATTTGTGAAATAACTAGATCCTAATAGGATTAAGAATGATATATAGGGCTAAGAAATATTTTGAAATTATTTGTAATGCAATTTATGAATAATTATTGGATGTAAAGTACAGAATAAATTAGAAAAATAAATTGATAAAAATTTGGAAAATTATGAAAAATACCAGTTACTATAAAAAGTAATTTGGAAGGTATATATGCAAATTTTAAGATAATTTGAGGCAAAATTGGGTATCAACATGCCAAAGAAAAGGTTGAAAAGCATGATGAACCAAAAAAGGGAAAAGAAAAAGCAAAAGTTTGAAAAGAGGTTGAAATGATGAAAAGGAAGAAAATGGGAAGAAAATGAGCCCAAAGTAAAAGAAAGAGTGACTATGAGTCTCTCTAAATTCCCCAAGAAAAATTTGTGACTCAAAGAGTCAAGAGTGTCCTGTGCAAAAATGTGAACAATTGGAGTGCTTAAGGGAAGATGTTCTACCAAAGTTCATTGTGACCAAATTCGATTCAAAAATCCTCCATTACAACCCAACAAAGCCCTATAGGATCTCAAGTTGAGTGAGCGTACATTAGTGGTGATTTACACGAGGGGCAAGTCTATGGTATGAAAGGCCGGACTTGAGGCATTCTTTTTAGAGTGAAGAGAGCACCCCATGATAAACCCAATTTTGAGAGACATTCTTAATGGTGAGGTGAGCCTAAGGAGAGTAGAGGAGGAAGAGTCTGGAATCCACAGTGATTGAGGTAAAAGAGAAAAGCTCTATGACGACCTTAGTCAACTCTTGAAGCTTTGGTGTCACATCAGATCTAGTGAGCTAGAAAATCATTGCATAACTTTGTCAATAATTCATTTGTGTTGAGGATAGTCGTTAGTCCCAATTGAAGCTTGATGAACCACATCTTAATGGCTGAAATACTTTATCTTTTCTTGTTACGGAGGTGGGAGTTATTTTGTTTTCTTGAGGACAAGCAAAGCCTTAAGTTTGGGGGAGTTGATAACTAGTGATTTGTACTACTATTTACTCCCATTTTCTTAGGGTTTTTAGGCAATAATTGGCTTAATTAACCCCACATTTTGATGCAAATGTTTTGAATTGCATGAACTGAGTGGATTTGTAAATATTAATCCAAAAGACCTTAGAAAGAAGCAGAATTTGAAAAATCCCAGACCCCAGCTAAACCGCTGCAGCGCCCATTTTTTCGATGCAACGTTTGTCCCTTCGCTGTAGCGGGTTTCTCTTCGCTGCCACGCTGAAAACTTCAGAGAGTTATTTTCCAAGGCTATCAAAAGCACGGTCCGCGCAACCTTTTTGCTGCAGCGGTTCACTAACCGTTGCAGCGCGCATTTATCCACTGGACGCGATTGTTAAGATCTTGAGAGTTGGCAGCAGAGGAAGTTCAAGATTCCGCGGTCAGCGTACTTTTTCCGTTGTCGCGCTACAGCCACCGCTGCAGCATTGTATTTATCCATTGGGCACGAAAAGGGAGATTCAAAAAGTTATAAAGCTCAAGACCGCTGCGGCGGTCATTAATCCGCTGCAGCTAAGGCTGTCATGTGGCCCGGGCCCAGGCCCGCGAGCCCACATGTGCTTTGGGCTAAACGGGCTGGCCCGTATGGTCCGGGCCCATGCAGTCCTAGGAGCCCACTGTGGGCCGGTCTTGCATGGAGGAACCGCGAGTCCGGGACCAGCTGGCGGGCCTGGGCCGGTTCAACCGGACCTAACGGGCCCAACAACTATTTTTCAAAAAAAGAAAGAAAAAAAATTGTAAAATTGGCCAACGGTTGGAAGTTTAAAAACTAGCCATTGGCCTGCCAATTTAGCCGTTTGGCTTTTTAAAAAATAGCGGCCCCCAAACTTTGTTTTAACTCCAAACTTTTTATAGTTACACTTTTTCCCTATTCTTAACTATAAATACCCCTTCATTCTTTCATTTTTACTCACAAAATCATCAATCTCTCTCCATCTCTCTCTAATTTTCTTCTATAATTGCTTACTGTATTATTGCAATTTGTGATAATTGTGAATTTGGTGAATTGAAGTATTCAAGTCTTCAATGATATACAATTTTAAAGAAGTTGTTCGTCAATTCGGTAAACTCGTTCCAACTCTTAAGTTTTAATATTATAGTTTTGTTTGTTTTAGTTTGTATAATTATAATTAATATGAATATTTCTTTGAAAAAAATATTTGGTGGTAAGGGAAAATCTAAAATTGGTGAATCTAGTAGAAAAGCTACTACTCCTCCCCTGGCTCCCCGACCCAAACTTGTTACCCGTCCTCCTTCACATGTTATTCTTGATAATGATAACCCTTATTTTCAATTTACCGACAGTCAATTTTACCATGATATTGCACTAGGTCAACAATTAAATGATGAATATATGAATGCTCTTTATGGTAATCCAACTACCAATGAAATTGATGAGGAAAATGATGATTTAGATAAAACATAACCGGCGGATTTAGATGATACACCTACTAGTCCTAATGTTGAAGTTAACCAAACTAATAATAATCCAAATGATGCCCCGCCTGACCCTCCTGTAGTAACCCCCACTTTTAATAGACAACCTCCTAGACGACGCGAAACATCTCTTGTTTGGAACTTTTTTATTCAACTAAGAGATCAAAATAAGGCTAAGTGTAAAACTTGTGGGACTTTGATGGCTCATAAATTTACTGGAGACCGTAGTGGTACGGGTAGTTTGACTAGACACACCCTATAGATAAATCTAGATTTCTTCAAATGAAAGCTGCGCAGGAGGGGACACGTGTAGGTACTCAGGCTAACCCTAGTACCAGGTCAAATCTAGTTCAACCGGGAATTAACACTATTACCGGTGGCATTTTATATTACTTTCCAAATAAAGATCGTGAAGAATTGGCAAAAATGGTAACTGTTATGTGCTTACCATATAGTTTTCCTTCTAACCCTCACTTTGTGCATTATATTAGAAGAGTTTTTAATCCTACTTATAAAGGATGGTCTCGCACAACCGTAAAGAGCGATATTTATAAATATAAATAATATTTGCGTTATTTATTTATTCATATAAATTATCGCGTTGCTATTACTATTGATATTGGTAGAAGTGATAATGACTGTGATTATCTTACTGTTACCACTCATTGATTGATGAGGAATGGATAATGCAAAAGCGCATTATTGCTTATAGAATAATTAATTCACGTCACACAGGTAAGTTTCTTGCTAACACAGTTGCAGATATTTGTAGATAGTTTTGCATTAAAGATAAAATAATGTCAATTTCAATGGATAATACTTCTAGTAACACTAATGCTATATACTTGCTTACAACTACACTAAATCCTGCATTTAGGAATATTTTTCATGTTAGATGTATTTGTTATATTTACCATTTAATCGTCGGTGATGGTATGAAAATTTTAAATGTTGAAATTGAAAAGGTTAAAATGGCTCTTCATTGGCTTTTTTATTCAAACCGTAGAAGTAGACTTGGAGAATATTTTAAAAAATGTGATGAATTTGGACTTAGAGAAAGAAAGGTTCCTAAACCTTGTCCGACTAGATGGAATTACATGTATGAAAATTTAATTGTTGCATATGAGTATAGAAACCCAATAAACGCAATGTTTAATGCTCGTGTTGGTGGTGATGATGATGATGATGATGAGCACCTTACAAATCAAGATTGGACTAATGTTAAAAAAATTGTAGAATTTTTAGAACAATTTCATATTGCTACGAATGAATTATCTGGGCAATATTATGCTACTATTCTAACTGTTTAGTTTATATTGCAGAACTTGTAAATTTGTTTACTCAATTTTCAGAGGGTGGGGTAATTTATCAACTTGCTATTGAAATGAAAGATAAGTTTAAAAAATAATTTTTCCCTATCCCCCTTATTTATGGTGTTGCTGCCATGTTAAATCCTACCATGAAATTAGGAGGTCCTCACTTTTGGTATACTCAAATTTATAAGGCTTTATCACTTTCAGATGAGGAATTTGCTACACTTGCAGATGCAAAAGCCTCAATTAAAATAAATGCTCAAACAATTTATAATGCTTATCAACTTGCCTTAGATCATGCTAGACCAAATGTTCCAACTCCTACTTCGTCTAGTTCGCAATCATCTAAAAGAACTGCGGGACTAAAAACACTTAGTTCTTGGACGGGATTCAGGGGTTCTCAAGATGATAATATTGGTACTAGTTCACAACTAAATGAGCTTCAACTTTATTTGTCACAGGGACTTGAATCAGAGAATCCCGACGGCACCTTTAATGTTTTGGAATGGTGGAAGGACAAAGAAAAATACTATCCGGTTCTTTCAAGGATGGCTCGAGATATTTTAAGTATTCAAGCTTCAACAGTGGCATCAGAGAGCGCTTTCACAAGCGAGACTTCAAATCGGTGATCATAGAGCGTCTATGATGGAGAGCTTGGAAAAATCAGTACTCTTCAGAGATTGGATCGGTTCGGAAAGAAGAAATTCTGGACTTGCTGAATCACAACCGGAGATAGACGAAGCTTATGAGCGGAACTTGCGGAGGATGTTGCTTCGCTTGGAAGCGGTGATGAACAAGCTTCTTTTTCGCCACCACCAACGGAAATTCCTCCGAACCTTAAAGGATTTATGAAATTTGTTAGAGATAATATGCAGATTAATATGTAACTTGTATTTTGGCACATCTTGATTAGTTTTTTTTCCTTTTAATGGTGGTATTAGCACCTTGTTGTGCTCATTCCATTGGGGGAGGAAGACTAAGAAAGATATTGTCATCTTTTTTAATGTCGTAATAAGAAAAATTATAAGGCATTTCCTTGAATATTTCTTTACAATTTTTTTATGTTTAAACTTGAATTACAAGATTTAAGTCACAATTATATAATATAATTTACAATAAATTTCCTTAGATAATATAATATAATTACATAATTTTTTTTTAAATTGGCCAACGGTTGAAAGTTTAAAAACTAGCCGTTGGCCTGCCAATTTAGCCGTTTGGATTTTTAAAAAATAGTCATTTTGCCCCCAAATATTGTTTTAACCCCAAACTTTTTATAATTAGATTTTTCCCTATTCTCAACTACCCTCTCATTCTTTCATTTTTACTCATAAAATCATCAGTATCTCTCAATCTCAAACTCAAATTGAAGTCTTCAAGTCTTCACTCATCTCTCATTTCTCAAACTCAAATTCCCAATTCAAGTTAAATCATGCCCGGTGATTCTAGAGTTAGCCCATTTATTCGGGAACACTATAATGTGGTAGAAGAAAATAAAGAATTTTACATAGTAAAGTGCAAGAACTGTGGTCGAGTCTACACTTAGCGTCCAAAGTTGAAGGGCACAAGCTCTTTAAGGAGGCATATAATAAAGAGTTGTCTTGCGCGTTCTCCAGACATTCGTATTTAAAATTTTAAGTTTATTTCAAAAATATTGTGTTATTTTAAAATTATTAGACGTATTATATTTAATGTTGTAGTTTGTTAGATTAATTTGAAGTATTATTAATTTATTATGCAATGATAAGTGCAAGTTTGAATATCTTTTTATAATTTTTTGTGTTTAAATTTCAACTACAAGATTTAAGTCACAATTATATAATATAATTTACAAGAAATTGCCTTAGATAAAAATATTTTTAAAAAAATAGTCTGAAACACTTAGGCCCATGGGCCCGAGCCCATATGAGCTTAGTCCCACAGTGGGCCGGTTCCACCCTCCAGGACCGCTAAGCCCGGGACTGCTTGAGCCCAGCTCGCCTGAGCCCGGGTCCGTTTGGCCCATTTAAGCCCGGCTCGTTTGGCCCAGATAACAGCCTTAGCTGTAGCGGAAGCCTCTTCGCCCCAGCGCTCAGAATTAAGCTGGGAGCGGATTCTCTGTAGGGGCATTTTTGTCCAGTATTTTCGGCCATGTATAAATAGATCTTTTCTTCATTTTTAGGGCATTAGCCGTTTGGAGAACACGTGAACAATGCTTTTTAGCTATTTTGAGCAATTTTAGCTTAGCTTTAGCCATAGTTCTTCAATTATCATCTTGTAATTTACAATTATGAGCTTTAATTCATCTTCTACTTGTGTTTCTTCTTCAAATATGAGTAGCTAGACCCTTAAGCTAGGGTTGTGACCCAACTCTAGTGTGGGTACTTAATGAGTTTTCAATTTTAGAGTGATTATGTGTATGGGTGTTCGGTATTTAGCTTGATCTGTACATAAATCTCAGATTTAGTGGTTGCAAACACTATTTCACGCCTCAATGACTAGGATTATTCTTGAGAAAGATGACCCAAGTCTAGGTAATTAAGCTAACAAAATATTGGGGTGAGCTCAAGAGGTTGATATACCCAATAAAAGGGTGGATGCTAGAGATAGCTACACCCGATTTAAGCCAATTAGTGTGATTCAATGAAAACACCCAACTGTGCTTGAGAAGGCCAAATTGGGCAAAGTCACCCATATTGCCGAGAGGTAGTGCGTGAGAAACTTTACATGAGGTTATGCTTTTCACCCACATTTCACATTGTCATTCTCGATTGTAGACCCGTTATTCACTCACCTAGGGGGAAGTCATAGCTCTAGTCCCTTTATCAACTAAGAAAGCCTACAAAAAGATACTAGTTAGCTAAGTCATAGTTCATTTAGATTAAATCATAGTATGTATAATCACAACAACCTTATTATGGGAAGTGTAATTAAGAGCCCGACACGCCATTAGATCACTTAGACATTCAACTCCAACTTATATAGCTCCCTGTGAAAATCGATCCCGACCCTTCGGGTAAAAGCTGCATTGAGCCCCATACTTGCTTCTCTTTAGTGGTATAGGCGGGAGCCGGTCAGCACACATTATGTTTTGGGTAGTACGTGGATTTTGTTGTGCAAAGTGAGATGGAAATATGTGGGCACAAGGTGCCATGTGTGCGAATGGTTTGGAAATTGAGATTTATGATATGAGACACCGATGATTAAGATGGTCGGGATTGTGTATTAGAAATGGTGTGATTGATTGAGTTAACATCGCCTTCTTCATTTGAGCACATTTATACTTGTTTGTGTTCCAGTCATTGTTAATTTACTTGGTTATCTTTCGTTACCATCTGTGTTTTCCTTTTATTGTCTCTATTGTTTGTAGTTTGATCTCTCCCTATTATTGACATTACTTTGTTATCTTTATCTTGGTAGTTTTTTCAATCTATCTGATCAGTAGTTGTCTTGACTGTTCCTCGTCACTACTCCACCGAGGTTAGTCTTGATACTTACTGAGCACTGCTGTGGTGTGCTTATACTACACTTTTGTACATTTTTGTACATATCTAGGTATTTGATCGTTAGTAGTTGTGCGGATCGTTGCTGTGGAGACTCATGGTAAACCTGCTGCTGCGATCGGAGGTCTCAGAGTCACCTTCTATTGTACTTATTTCCATTGTTTCCTTTTTTTCTGGAACAGTGATGCATTCATTTTGTACAACCACTCATAGAAAGGC
>ML277360.1:0-16318 GCA_005239495.1 Nicotiana undulata
CCGAACTCTCTCCCGATCAGTGGGGAGTAACATCAATGCATGCCTGGCTAGAGCGATGAACCTAGTCTCGTACTGAGTGACAGAAATAGATCCCTGCTGAAGGCGCTCAAACTGCCTCCTAAGATCCTCTCGCTGAGTAATGGGAAGAAACTTCCCCAAAAATACCTCTGTGAACTGAGCCCAAGTCAAAGATGCATACCCCGCTTGTCTGGCTAAGCAGTAGTCCCTCCACCAAGTCTTGGCTGCGCCGGATAGTCGAAAAGTAGCGAAGTCAACTCCATTGGACTCCACTATGCCCATGTTCCGAAGAACCTCATGAAAGCTGTCCAAGTAATCATGTGGATCCTCTGACAGTGCACCAATATAAGTAGTAGTTAATAACTTGGTGAATCTGTCCAGTCTCCATAGAGAATCTGCTGACATAGCTGCACCCTCAGCTGCCGGTGCCACGATACCCGGCTGAGCTACTCCAGCTGTCTGAGGTGCTGGAGTCTGAAATTGAGTGGCAACCTGCTCTGGGGTATGAATAATAGGAGTCTGGGTCCCTCCCCCAGCCTGAGATCCAGCTGGTGCAGTAGGAAGAAGACCGGCCTGAGCCACACTCTCCATGAGTCCTACCATACGGAAGAGAGCGTCCTGAAGCATTGGGTAGCTATGAACCCCTCTAGGACCTGCGCTGGTCCAACTGGGACTACCGGAACTGAGACCTCCTCGTCAGACTCGACCTGAGGGTCCTCCACTGGGGCTGCTGCTCTAGGCTGAGCCCTGCCCCGGCCTCGGCCTCTAGCACGGCCTCATCCTCGACCTCAACCCCTCGTAGGAGCTGTAGCAGGAGTGTCGGGCTGCTGAGCGGAACCAAGGGAAGCACGCGTCCTCGCCATCTACGAGAGAGTAGAATGGAACTCAATCAATACTCAGAATGTATATCGCACGACAGAGAATGAAGAAATGTCAAGGTATCCTAACTTTGCAGCCTCTAGGGATAAGTACATACGTCTTCGTACCGATCCCTCAGACTCTACCAAGGTTGTCCGTGAGTTGTGAGACCTAAGCAACCTAGAGCTATAATACCAACTTGTCACGACCCGAAATCCCACCTTCCAGGCCGTGACTGCGTCTAACGTGGAACCCGCTAGACAAGCCAACGAACACAACACCTTGACATTTTTAAAACAACTTAACAGTAATAAGGCAATATTCCTTCAAACCTTTACTGAAATAACCAGAACCACTTCAAAAGTTTTTACAACAGCAATGTAATAATACTCCGAAAAATGCATAATGAAATGGTAGAGATATCAACATCGCAAAATCCCAAATCGGGGTATCACAACCTCACGGACTGTCTATAAGAATACTAAATACAAGTCTGAAAGGTAGTACAATACTGTCTTTAGAACGGAAGGAGAAATAAGACAATAGGATGCTAATAGCAGGAGAAACTCCAGGGCCCACGAACGCCAGTGGTATACCTTGAAGCTCGATGTGGACTCAAGGTGACTCCCTCAGAGCGGTCCACGGGGTCCGGAAGCGGGATCTGCACAACATAGAGAAATGCAGTGTAGTATCAGTACAACCGACCTCATGTACTGAGTAAGTGTCGAGCTTAACCTCGGCCGAAGTAGTGACGAGGCTAGACTTAGCAAATAACGTTCACCTGTCCTATTCTAGAAATACAGATAATAAAGCAAGGAAGAGTAACAGTCATATACGGGGAATGGGTGCAGATAAAGGGAAAACAATAAGATAGAGCAGTTAATTAACATCAAGTAAGAAAAGAAACAAATTACTGAAAACTGATAAGGTATGAATGACATGTCTGAGTGATAACAATGGCACGACATCACCCTTCGTGCTTTTACTCTCTTCCTCACCAATGCAATGTATGTTGTAATCAATGTAATCATGGCACGACATTAACCTCCGTGCTTTCAATAAATGTAAACATGGCACGACATCACCCTTCGTGCTTTTACTCTCTTCCTCGCCAATGCAATGTATGTGGTAATCAATGTAATCATGGCACGACATTAACCTTCGTGCTTTCAATAAATGTAAACATGGCACGGCATCACCCTTCGTGCTTTTACTCTCTTCCTCACTATGGATGACATGATGTAATCAATGTAAAAATATGGCACGGCATCACCCTTCGTACTTTATACTCTTTCTCACCAAAGCAAGACAATGTGTATGGTAAGGAATGCAGCATAGTGGGAAAAATACAGTTCAAATCACCCGGCAAAGGGAAAATATCAGTCAATATCTCAATTAATGCTCATCAAGGGTCTCAGCTATAACCAAACAACTCAATATATATACTGTATGCTTGGATCCTCATTTGAACCAACATTTCATAATCTCTACAACCAGTACATCAACCACAATCAACTTCTCAAGTAGAGGCAATTACATAGTATGATGAACATTGAAAAAATAACTGAATTTTATCAAAAATAGACTCACGGGCATGCTTGACTCACAATGTATAGGTACTCGTCACCTCACCTATATATTTAACATGATAAACATATAACACATAACATACAATACCTAATCCCTCACCAAAGTTAGGCAAGACACTTACCTCGGTCCAAAGTATAGCAATCAACCCTCTAAGACCGTCTTTCCTTTATAGTCCGACTCCGAAAATACGATATCTTGGCATAATTAATTTAATAATATCAATAAAGACTCAATAACACACTCCCATAGCCTAGATATGCAATTCCTATCATTCTTCCAAAAATACCAAAATTTGACCCCAGGCCTGCTTGGTCTAAACACGAGGCTCGGACCAAAACCCGATCACCCATAACCCCACGAGTTAGAATATATAATTTGTCTCAAGATCCGACCCCAAATTGAGGTTGAATCAACCAAATTTCCCCAAAACCTAACTCTATCCAAAATCCCTAATTTCTACATTGATTTCATGTTTTTAGGCCTAGAACCTAGTGTTTGATGAAGATAAATGGAAGAAAATAGAGTTGGAATCACTTACCTATGAAGCTATGGTGATGGAAATCTTCAAAATCACCTAAGGGGAAGTGGGGAAGAAGAGGTTTGAGAAGAAGTGGGTTAAATCCCGTAATGTTTCTGTTTTTGACATTTTAAAATTACTGGGCAAAATTGCCCTTCGCGTTCGCGGGCCACTGGCCGCGTTCACGAAGGGTTAGCAGCTGGGACCTACGCGTTCGCGGAGCCAGGGCCGCGTTCGTGAAGGTCTAACTTCCTAGGCTTCCGCGTTCGCGAGCCTACGCCCGCGTTCGCGAAGAACAAACCTACCCTGCCACCCGACCTCACCCTAAGCCTACGCGTTCGCGCCCCTGGGGACGCGTTCACGTAGAAGCACTGCTCAGTGCTCCGCGTTCGCGTCTTCCTCCATGCGTTCGCGTAGAGTAAAACCAGGCCACCATAATTTACCCTTCGCGTTCGCGAGCCCTTGGCCGCGTTCGCGAAGGGTATTACACCAGACATAAGCAAATCCTAAAAAACACCAGATTTTTAGCACTTTTCACACCCCGTTAGCTACCCGAAACTCACCCGAGCCCTTGGGGCTCAAAATCAAAAACACACACAACTCCCAAAATATCCTATGAACTTATTCAAGCTTTTAAATCACAAAAATATCATCAAAAACAAGGAATTAAACCTTAAAACTCATAGAATTTTCTTAATACTTCATGAAGCTTTTCCAATTTTGATCCGAAACACGTCATTTCAAGTCCGTTTTACACCAAATTTCACAGATAAGACAAATAACATATAATAAACCTGTTTCGGGCTCCGGAACCATAATACGGGCCCGGTAACACGGTTTTCACTTAATTATTCATTTTCAAAATCCTTTATTATTTTTCAGAAAATAATTTTCTTCAAAAATTCATTTCTCAGGCTTGGGACCCCGGAATTCGATTCCAGGCATACGCCCAAGTCCTTTGATGTACTTTTAACCAAAAATATTGACCAAAGTCAACTTTATTCATTTAATTATCATAAAATTCCATTTTTCATCAAATTTCAACATAAAGACTTCCCGGCTACACGCCCGGGCTGCGCACGCATATCGAGGTGGGATTAATGGAGGCTTTTGGGGCCTCGGAACACAGATTTAGCTAGAATTACTTAGGATGACCTTTTGGGTCATCACAATGAGCTTGGCATTCACGTGCATCTTTAATGTAATTTCAATTTTAATGTATCCTCCTTTGATGTACTTTTAATGTTAATGTATTTTTATTTATGTATTGTTAATTTTCTTTTTTAAATTTTAGTTTTCACTTTTCAATTTTAGCAACATTCGATATCCTACATTTGCATATTTCATTTTTAAATAATGGTCATATTTCTTTTTATACAATTATAATAATAATAAAATTAACTTATAATTTTATATAAATATAATATATACAAAAATTAATATATCAAAAAAATAGAATATAAAATTTATAAAGATCTTAATATAAAAAATAATTATATACACAATATATGATAAATTAAAAGTCAAAAAAATATAAAAATAAATAAAATAATATTTAACCAAATTTGATGTTGATGAATAGTGGTGCACCAAATTTGGTGCAACACTATTCACACTCTATGATGGTGCAAGATTTGGCGTTGGGTTGGATCAAAAAATATTAAATTTTGCACAAATATAGATTTAGTGCAAAAAATAGTGCAAGGTTGGAGATGGCCTAAGGTAATAAAAATTTACTCCTTCCGATCCACAATAAGTGACCAATTTATTTTTGGCACACCCATTAAGAAATACTAAATTCTTCACAGAAATACCTAATATAACTAAACTACCCTTTATTAAATATTTAAAGTGAGGAGTAAGAAAACTTTTTAGGGATATGTACATAGGGGTTATTTTGTAAAAATAAATTGAATTCTTTTTTGATTATATAAATGGACACTTATTTTGGACCAAAACTAAAAAACAAATTAGTCACTTATTGTAGACCGGAGGAGGGTGTTTGAATTGGTTATTAACTGAAAAATTTCTATTGCTTGCCATAGTTATATAACTTCTGCGGATTATTCCGATTAATTGATTTATCTCACGTATTGGCAATCTGCATGACATTACCTTCTTCCTAGAAAATTAATCTAGAGATAATTTTTTTTTGGTCAGAAATGGAGTGATTACCATATTTTCTTCTTCTTTCTTTGGCATAATTAGAGAGTTAAAGATCAAGTCCCCCTTTGTTGTCGCGGTATATTGTAATTATGAAATTAAATAATTGTACTTAACATTTATTTTAGTTTTCTTGGCTAAACTTAGTAGTTGAATAATGATTTATTTTTATAACTTTCATTATTTCTTTATGATGGTAAGACTGCTTCTATCAGTCTATTTTTTATCTAGCCAAGTAGGAGAGCAAGATGAACTAACTCATTGACCAATAGGAAATATTTTTTAATTTCTTGGTCGCACTTATTCCTTTTGTTACAAAATGCAACAGAGGAATTAAGTTATAATAAGAACTTTGTTTACTTTTATTTATTCCATTCTTCGAAAGATCACATTACTTCTAAGAAACACTAAATAGGAAAACCTTTGATATATAGCCATGAAAAATGTGGATTGTAAATATTGTGTATGTATGAATAGAGAAATTTATTTAAACTTTCTTCTACTCAATTTACTTAAACTTTTTTCCAAATAGACATGGAAAAAACACAAACAATAAGAAAGGGAAGATGTAAAATCTACCTGTAGTAAAAACATTGTCACTCCAAATGTCACAAAAGGCCCACATTCTTAAGTAGAAATGAACCAAATAATGTCCCTCCAAAAAGTAGTAAAACCTGATAAACAAAGGACAAAAGAAGTCAAGTCTTTTCAATTAGGAAGTATTAATCCATTTCGAATTGGCAGATTGAGAGAGGGAATTTTCCGGAAGGAGCCGCATCTCTTTATGTAGATGAGTAACAAACTATTGTGAAGTAGCACATGTTCGCATCTATGCGCCGATTTAGATTGCTTATGCGTAGCAATTTGTTATTTATTTTTTAATAATTAGGACAATTAGTTTTTTAAGAAGATTTTTAAAAATTTAAACTTTTAAGTGGAAGAGTAATTATGTAATTCAACTTTTCAGTTAAGGTCTTCCTACTTTTAATGTATAATAATAATAATTATGTTCGGCCAAAAATGCATCTATTTAACCATATTGCCTCATATTCTAGTACCTTTTAATCGTCGTTTGAATATTACTTATATTACTTTGTGCTTATATATTATATTTTAACTGTGTAAGAGTAAAGCAGTGCGAAGATGAAGAGATATGGAGCAAAATTTGATAAAACACAAAAGAAAAAGAAAGAAAATTAAAATAATAAAAAAGGGGACACCCTTTGGGTTTTGTCCCCCCCCCCCTCCCCCCAAACCCCAGGCAAAACAACAAAATTGAATTATATCATTCAAAAAGAAAGAGCAAGAATTGAAGGATCTCAACGTGAAAATAGCTACTGCTTTCAGCGTCAGGTCCAGCGCTAGGCGCTGGCCTGGACGCTGGGTACGAGATTTTTCCTTTTGTGTTCGGGATAAGGTTATTTCGACCTTACACAACAGTAACTCATATAAAAGGTGTTCTAAACCTATTTTGGAGGATGTCGAACATACTTTGAATGGGAACTCACGTGGAGGAACACACACCACGCTTGGAGGAGGCTTCTAACTAGTTTTTCGTTCTCTTCTCTTCTTTTAATATCATAGTGTATACGGCCGAAATCGGAGGAGTCCAATTTCGAAGTCTCTATTATGTTTCGAGCACAAGCTCGAACGGCTCGAAGTAAAGTTCGAGTCCGCTCTCAGAATGTATACCTCGAGAGAGCACATCGAAGGCCCGTCACGGCCTATCTCGAGGCAGTGCAAAATCGATGACAGTCAAGAAAAAGTTTGAACTTCCCAAGGACACGTGGTTATGACAGATAAGATTTGTAAGAGATAGTACAAATGCGTACTAGGCCGTTACAAAAATGTACCAATGACAGTCTTTGTCATAATTAGAAATGTACCCTATTAGGTTTTTTTCCTCCTATAGAAAGGGGACCCCAATCATTTGTAAAAACATCATTCACTACAATAGAATATTCTACCCTGTTATTCTTGCTTTATGTGCTCAAGATTATTCTTCAACTTTATTGTTCTTCATTTAATTTTTCATACTTTATTGCTACTAAACTAACCTCGAGACCCCGAGGTTATAGAGCTCGAGGCCCCCGTTCCATTGACAACACTGGTTTGGTTATCACGTTCTTCTTACTTACACTTACAATTTCTTGATTATTCACTAATATTGAAATAAATCACATATTTTTAGAACCACAAATCAAATATAATTATTAACACCATTTTCGAGGTAAACAGGTTGGCGCCCACCGCGGGGCTAAAAATAATAGTGATTATTTTGGTGCTAGTTTTCTAATAACACACGTTATTCTTCACACATTTTCTTGTCCAAGACTCTTTGATTTCAGGTAAAAAATATGTCTAACTCAGTAAACGCTCATGGAAATGACGGTCTTGGGTTCCATGGAGAAAACAATGCAACAACTTCAGGGGCCGGTGTGCCACAACTAAACCCTGGGGTAGCACCAGCACCAAACCCTGTCGACATAGGTTCACACATTGCTTTGCAAGTCGATTTGGGTACTGATATTGAAGGAAGTGTACGTGGAGGGGACCAACGCACAAAGGACACAGGCTCGAGAAGAAAGAGAAGTTAGTATACAAGTAATTTTTGAGATGTTGCAAGCGCAACAAGTTGCTATCGCTCAGTTGTAGAGCCAACAAAAGACTCCGACCATAGTGGGACCAGAAATAGCTCCTCGAGTTGAGCCAGCTCCAAAGAGATCAAGCAATAATGGGTTAGGAACGGACCCCACCATCATGAGAATGCTAGAGGAACTCACTAAGAGGATCGGGACAGGGGAAAAAAATGATTGAAGACAATGATAAGAAGGTAGAAACATACAACTCGAAGGTCGACCAAATCTTGGGAGCACCTCCAGTCTTGAAGGGACTGGATTCGAAGAAGTTTGTGCAGAAACCGTTCCCACCGAGTGCGTCTCCGAAGCCCATTCTGAAGAAGTTCAGGATTCCCGACATCCCAAAATACAACGGGACCACTGACCCCAATGAGCACATCACCACATACACTTGTGGTATTAAAGGGAATGATCTGAAGGACGGCGAGATCGAGTTTGTCCTATAGAAGAAATTTGGGGAAAAATTGTCAAAGGAGGCCATGATGTGGTATAATAACATCTCCCCGAAATCTATTTATTCGTTTCCCATGTTGGCAGACTCATTTGTAAAGGCACATGCTGGTGCCATAAAAGTTGCTACGAGGAAGTTTGATGTGTTCAAAATCAAGCAAAGAGAGAACAAAATGTTGAGGGAGTTCGTCTCCCGTTTCCAGTTGGAACGGATTGAATTACCACCAGTCTCCGATGACTGGGTTGTACATGCCTTCACTCATGGGATGAATGAACGAAGCTCAATAGCTTCGAGGCAGCTGAAGCAGGACTTGATCGAGTATCCCGCCGTAACTTGGGCGGATGTGCACAATAGGTACCAGTCAAAAATTAGGGTCGAGGAAGACCAGTTGGGAGCCCCATCGGGCTTAGTTTATCCAAGCAGGCTACTAGCAAAGGAATCAATAAATGCAGATAGGGAGCTGAGACCAAACAAGGAAAGGTATCATCCGTATCGAAGACTAAAGAAACACTTCGAGGCGTAACATACCTCGAAATGATCGAAGAGCCGATTGAGGCAAAAGTTTCTGGAGACTCATGAGCAAACCCGGGTTTGACAGGCACTCAGGACCGTTGGAGGCACCCCGATTGTCAGAGTACAACTTCAACATCGATGCCTCAAACATCATATCAGCCATCGGCAAGATCAGAGACACAAGATTTCCCAAGCCCATACAGACCGATCCCTCTCAAAGGAATCCCCACGTGATGTGCAAGTATCACGGTACTCATGGTCATAGGACCGAGGACTGTAGACATCTTCGAGAGGAGGTAGTCTGATTGTTCAATGAGGGGCACCTTCGAGAATTTCTCAGCGACCGGGCCAAGAACCATTTTCGAGAGAGAGATGCAAATAGTAAGAATGAACCAGAAGATCCCCAACATGTCATTCACATGATCATAGGAGGAGTCGACGTCCCACAGGTACCCATATTCAAACGTACAAAAGTATCCATCACTAGGGAGAAGCAGACTCGGGACTACATACCCGAGGACACCCTTACATTCAACGAGGAAGACATCGAGGCTCTATTCCAGCCTCACAATGACGCACTGGTAATTTCTATCCTTTTAAATAAAGTTCAAGTTAAACGTGTGCTCGTGGATCCATGTAGTTCGCCCAATATAATCAGGTCGAGGGTTGTGGAGCAGCTCGGGCTGCTTGATCAAATTATACCCGCCTCTCGAGTCCTAAATGGATTCAACATGGCGTGTGAAACAACGAAGGGGAAATCATCTCCCAGTCAATGTGGCCGGAACCATACAAGGCACCAAGTTTCATGTCATCGAAGGTGACATGAGGTATAATGATCTACTTGGAAGGCCATGGATTCATAACATGAGGGCAGTGCCATCAACTCTTCATCAAATGATGAAGTTCCCAATAAAGTATGGCGTGAAAATAGTATACGGAGAGCAACATGCGGCTAAGGAGATGTTCGCAGTGCACGACTTGGCACCAGTATCGACACCATCCACCTCGGAGAAGTCAAAGGACAAATTGGTGGCCAAATAGAAATCACAACCCATACCCGCGATTGTGCCCGAGGGACGGGTGACCGATGAATAGGTGGTCGAGGACGAAGAAGAATATTTTCTCACCCCTCGAGCCTTCGTTTCCCCTGAGGAATCAGATGCAACGAAGTCCACAGTCGAAGAACTCGAGCAGGCCATATTGATCGAGCATCTTTCAAAATGAAAGGTATACTTGGGAACGGGATTAACCCCCGAACTCAGGGAAAAACTCATTCAATTTCTTATTGATAACATTGATTGCTTTGCTTGGTCCCATTTAGATATGACAGGGATCCCACCGAAGATAACCACCCATCGACTAAGTGTCGACCCCAGGTTCAAACCAGTGAAGCAAAAAGGAGACCTCAGTCCGAGGTAAAGCATGCATTCATCAAAGATGATGTAAGAAAACTTCTCAAAATAGGATCCATTAGGGAAGTAAAATACCCCGAATGGTTAGCAAACGTAGCAGTAGTCCCCCAAAAAGGGAATAAACTTAGAATGTGTGTAGATTACAAAGATTCGAATAAAGCATGCCCTAAAGATTCTTTCCCACTGCCCAACATCGATCGTTTGATCGATGCTATGACGGGCCACGAGATCCTTACCTTTCTCGACGCCTACTCCGGGTAGAATCAAATTCAAATGAACTCCGAGGACCAGGAAAAGACTTCGTTTATCACGAAGTATGGTACATAATGCTATAATGTAATGCCCTTCGGGCTAAAAATGTAGGAGCTACATATCAACGCCTAGTTAATAAGATGTTCGAATATCAAATAGGCAAATCTATGGAGGTTTATATTAATGAAATGCTAGTTAAGTCCCTGTGCACAGAGGACCATTTGACCCATTTGCAGGTAACGTTCGATATATTAAGAAAGTACGACATGAAGTTCAACCCCAAAATATGCTCTTTCGGGGTCGGATCATGCAAATTTTGGGCTTCATGGTGTCGAACAAGGGGATCGAGATCAACCCTTACAAAATCAAAGCCATCGAGGAGATCACTGAGGTGAACTATGTGAAAGCCGTGCAGCGGCTGACCAGGCGGATAACAGCCTTAGGCCGATTTATCTCGAGGTCATCGGATAGAAGTCATCCTTTCTTTTCCCTGCTCAAGAAGAGGAAAAATTTCGAATGAACTCCGGAATGCCAACAATCCTTGGAAGAATTAAAACGGTATCTCCCAAGCTCGCCTTTGCTTCATACCCCGAAGGAGGATGAAACACTATATTTGTATTTGGCCGTGTCCGAGGTAGCGGTAAGTGGCGTGTTGGTTACAGAAGAACAAGGTACGCAATTCCCTATCTATTACGTAATTCGAACCCTATGAGATGCTTAAACAAGGTATCCGCACTTAGAAATATTAACTCTTGCATTAATAAGTGCATCTAGGAAGTTGAAACCACATTTTCAATGTCATCCTATATGTGTATTAACTACATATCCACTTCGAAACATCTTGCATAAGCCCGAATTATCAGGCCGATTGGCCAAATGGGCCATCAAACTTGAAAGGTATGATATCGAATATCAACCTCGAACGACTATCAAGTTTTAAATTTTGGCAGACTTCGTGGCCAATTTTACGCCCGCCCTCGTATCCAAAGTAGAAAAGGAATTCTTGTTAAAAACGGGTATATCATCGAGGGTATAGACCCTCTTCACAGACGGTGCCTCGAATGTGAAATGGTATGGGCTCAGTATAGTTCTAAAACCGCCTACGGGCAGCATAATTAGACAATCTATAAAAACTTCGAAGTTGACTAACAATGATGCCGAGTATGAAGCCATGATTGCAGGTATCGAACTAGCCAAAGGCCTAGGAGTAGAGGTCAGCGAGGCAAAGTGCGACTCTCTTTTGGTAGTTAACCAAGTAAACAAGAGCTTCGAGGTTTGATTAGACAGAATGCAAAGATATTTAGACAAACTTCAAATGACGCTGCATCGGTTCAACGAATGGACGCTGGTCCACGTACCCCGAGAACATAATAGCGAGGCCGATGCACTCGCAAACTTAGGCTCATCTATTGAAGAAGATGACATTGTCTTGGGGACTGTCGTCCAACTATCGAGGTCGGTGATCGAAGAAGGCCATGCAGAAATCAACTCGACAAGTCTAACATGGGATTGGAGGAATAAGTAAATCGACTACCTGAAGCATGGGAAGCTTCTCTCGGACCTAAAAGAATCGAGGGAACTTCGAGCTAAAGCAGCTCGATTCTCACTCGATGAAAATGGAACATTATATAGAAGGACCTTCGACGGACCACTGGCAGTATGCTTGGGATGGGGGAACACCGATTATGTGCTACAATAAATCCACGAAGGCACTTGTGGGAACCATTCTAGCGCCGACTTTTTGGTTCGCAAAGTGATAAGATCAGGGTACTATTGTGATAGCATGGAAAAGGACACCAAGGAGTTCACTCGAAGATGTGAAAAATGACAAAGATTTGCATCGATGATCCATCAACCCGGTGAACAACTACACTAGGTCTTATCCCCGTGGCCATTCATGAAATGAGGTATGGACATCATCGGCCCCCTACCAACGGCGCCAGGTAAAGCTAGATTTATCTTATTTATGACTGAATACTTCTCAAAATGGGTATAAGCGCAGGCCTTTGAGAAGATAAGAGAAAAAGAAGTCATCGACTTCATATGGGATCACATCATATGTTGGTTCGGGATTCCCTCTGAGATAACATGCGATAATGGGAAACAGTTCATTGGCAGCAAAGTGACAAAATTGCTCGAGGATCATAAAATCAAAAGGATCCTATCAACACCTTATCACCCAAGTGCAAATGGTCAAGCAGAGTCCACAAACAAAACCATCATTCAAAACTTAAAGAAGAGGTTTGACAATGCGAAGGGGAAGTGGAGAGAAGTATTTCCCGAGGTACTATGGGCATATCGGACGACGTCTAAGTCAAGCACAGGAGAGACCACGTTTTCTTTGGTATATGGGTCCGAGGCATTGATCCTAGTCGAGGTTGGAGAGCCGAGCATTAGATTTCAGCATGCCACCGAGGACTCGAACAACGAGGCCATGAACGTTTCCCTTGAGCTACTGGATGAAAAATGTGAAGCCGCATTAGTTCGAACGGCTGCTCAATAACAAAGGATCGAAAGGTACTATAACAGAAGAACGAAAATTCGCCACTTCGGAGTCGGGGACTTGGTTCTAAGGAAAGTCACTCTCTGTCACGCCCCAAAATCGAGGGACGAGACCGGCGCCTAACCGGGTGAACCCAGTCAAGCGGACCTGGATTGCCTCTCCTGCCCAACGTATTGCCCCGCGTTTATAATATACATTATTTCCTGTGAGTTAGCCGATTTTAGTTTCAAAGTACATTTCACAACATATCTCCACTGGTTTCCTCTTTTAACAATTCAGCGATTGATATTCAAACATACAAAATACATACATAACTTTCCAACATGATCCACGATTCTGAGTACGTGCCGTTACTACCCAAAAATACATACCTACACCCACATCATGTCTACAGAGCCTCTACGAATACTAGAGATTTTACATAACCTGCCGGTAACAAGGTCCCGGCTATACCTTCACAATATAAAAAAAAGAAGGTGGTATGATCCACACACGGCCCCGAGGAGAAGAGGGGCTCACCACAACTGCTGCAGAGATGAAGAGGAGGTACCACTAACGGCGGGCTGAGCTACCTGTTATGGAACCACCTACATCCATATAAAAGATGTAGCGCCCCCGGAAAAAGGGACGTTAGTACTGTGGAATAGTACTAGTATGTATGAACAAACTTTATCCCAAGTACAATCAACCAATATTACAGATATGAAACAAGACAACAATAGGACCAACAATCAAAACACACGGAAAGTGACAATCAAAATCAACAATTTTACAATNTCACTTTTCCACCCTTATTACCTCGGCCACCCTTATCACCACAACCCACACCTTATTACTTCGTGTTGCGGCGCGCAACCCGACCCCGCCTGACAATTCATATTTCATAACAACAGCATCAACAATTTCATCACTAGGGCTTTCCTTTCAAGGATCACAATTCATTAACAACATCAAACAATTTCATTACAAGGGCCTTCCTTTCAAGGATCACAATTTCAAAAAACAACACCAAACAATTTCATCACAAGGGCCTTCCTTTCAAGGATCACAAATTCACATTTATCAATTCATTTACTTGGGCTCAAAGTACCCCAAACTTTCATCAAACAATAATTTATGCACAGGGTGTTGCCATAACCGTTCAACTTATTTACAATGCTTCATATCAATAACTTTAAACAATTACCATCTTTGCACATAATAAAGTGGGCATGCCAAGTCACAATTCAAAATCTTATCTAACACAGCGGGGTAGTAATCAACTAGACAGTCAATTCACATATTTCCATATAAGTACACACACCATATGCTTACCACAACAAGAGGGATTTTACAAGGATTAAAGTTAGCCATACATACCTGGAGTCGAAATCCCCTTTTTAACTTTTACTCACAAATCACCGAACCGACTAGTACCGTCAATCTAGTTCACAAATAAACGATTCAACTTAGAATTGGAAGTCTTGCATACAATTCAGACTCTCTTAAGCATTTTCAGAGGGTCCCCCCTTGAACAAATTCTTAAAGACGAACCCTATGTGACCCCATTAGATTACCAACCCCGTCTTTGTGAAATTTACCCCAACCCACTCCCTCTTACTAAATTAACACCATTATTAAACATGCATGCAAGGTTTTAGTTAATATTTTCAAGAAACAATCCATGCAAATCCTCCCTTTGTTTAAAATCAGAAAATTAGTGGAAAAAGAGTTGGGAACCCTTACCTTCTAGAATGAGGAATAAGAAGATTACTCGAATTATCAGGCCTGAGGGACTTTGAAAATCAACTTGATGGAAGAACCACTTTCTCTCTCAAGAACTCCCCTTTCCTTCTCTCTATTTTGTTCAGAAAACTTATAAAAATGAAGGGGTGGGGTGTTTTAATGAACTGGGGGTCGGGTTTTAAAATTAGAAAAATTAGGAGCCCGACACCGGAATGCGGTCAGGAATGCGATCGCATTCCTGACATGCGGTCCGCAGAGACGACCGTAGAATGGCCCTCCATGTGGGACAAAATTAAAACACACTGTGCAGGTATGCGACCACTATGCAGTCCTCATACACGTTATGCAATCGCATAGTGCGTCGCATAACCTCCCTCACAGAAATCAAAAGGGAAAGAATGCGACAACTATGCGGTTCGCAGAACCGAAATGCGATCGCATAATGGACCGCATAGTTGTCCTCCAATTGGGAAGTGGCCTGCCCAGGTATGCGATCATTATGCGGTCCGCATACCCGTTATGCGATCGCATAGTGCGTCGCATAACGCCCAACTTCTGGAAAATTTTATTCTTTCAAATTCCAGGGTACTATACACAATCAAGGTCTGTTTTAAGAATTTCTACAGTTATAACAACTCGGGGACTTATTCGGTATTATTTTAAACAAGAAATTTTACGGGTCTTTACACCCTTAACACTCGAAACCCAAATGAAGGGAAGCTAGGCCCTAGTTGGGAGGGATCGTACCGCGTCCTTAGAGTAGTAGGCAAGGGATCCTACAACTTAGAATTATGGAAGGCGAGCAACTACCAAACAATTAGAATATATCATTGCTCAAACTATATTATTGCTGAGGTATAACCTTCTCCCTTTTTCATTTATATTTCATACTTACTCCTTACAGGTGTTCGATTGGAGGTATCGAAGCACCTTTCAGCTCGAAGACCTTGGGTTTTAAAGCATGCGTTGCACTCTTTTTCCCTTAGACCGAGTTCTATCCCAAATGGGTTTTACCGACATGGTTTTTAACGAGGCAACATCTATATGCTACCTAAGGAAATTCCAACAAGTATTCAAGGCTTCTTTTTCAATCAACCTCGAATACTGGGGGGCATCACCCTCGGAGGTTACATTTTCAAAGAAAACAAGTCATGCCGAAGAGGGCCTCGATAGGAGAATGTTGTAATGGGCCAAACGGTCAAATGATCCGTGTCCATGTAGAACTGTCGAGCCCCCGATGGTAAAAACATGTACACATATTACTATTATTCGAAGAAGCATTCTTATTATACCAAAACACTTTGTGCCTCAAAGAAGTCTACTATTTTCGCATTAAACGACTCAAGGGCCAAATACACCCGAACATTCGGGGTCTGTCTTCGACAGTCAACATATCGAGTCATCGAAAACTCGAACTCAAAAGATCTCAATTAGGCAAACTCGAACTCATAAGACCTCAATGAGGCAAACTCAAACTTACAAGACCTCAATGAGGCAAACTCAAACATATAAGACCTCAATGAGGCACACACAAGAACTTATAAGACCTAAAAAAGGCATCCCCCCGATATTAAGGCCAAGGCCATCTCTCTCGGGGACTAAAGTCTACGGTCATGTATGTCACGCCCCCAAACTAGGGGAGGCACGACTGGCACTCGATACTGTATTTGATCGAGT
>ML277363.1:0-18507 GCA_005239495.1 Nicotiana undulata
CAAATATACCAACAAGTCCTAAATCACTAAGCGGACTCGCTCGAACTTTCGGAACACGAAAATAACAGCGGAACTCGAAATCAAACCCCGAAACTTATTTAATCAATCTTAAGAACTTTAAAGTTCTAGAATTCACTTCAATACGTCGAACCGGCCTAAACTGCTTGGAACAACTTCAAACTTTACATACAAGTTATAAATGATACCACAGAACTATTCCCGATCTCGGAATCTCATTCGGACCTCGGGAACATAACACCACTTTCCAAGCCACATTTCAAATTCTTTAAAACCTCAAAGTCTCATTTTTGATCCGAAACTACTCAATTCACGCCCGTTTTACCCCAAATTCCACAGATAAGACAAATAGTATATAATAAACCTATTCCGTGCTCCGGAACCATAATACGGGCCCGGTAATACGGTTTTCACATAATTATTCATTTTCAAAATCCTTTATTATTTTCAGAAAATAACTTTCTTTAAAAATTCATTTCTCGGGCTTGGGACCTCGGAATTCGATTCCGGGCATACGCCCAAGTCTCATATTTTCCTACGGACCCTCCGGGACCGTCGAATCACGGGCCCGTTTACCAAAAATATTGACCAAGTCAACTATATTCTTTTATTAATTATCAAAACTCATTTTTTATCAAATTTTCACATAATAGCTTTCCGGCTACACGCCCGGGCTGCGTACGCATATCAAGGTGAGACTAACGGAGGCTCTCGGAGCCTCGAAATACAGATATAGCTTAAATTACGTAAGATTACCTTTTGGGTCATCACAAAATTTTTGGAGTGGACGTTATTCAGACTTGTTAGAAATATTATAAGGAGGTTGTATATAAAAATTAAAGTAATTTAATAGAGATTTGGACTGGTTTGAATAAGAATTGCAACTGAAAATCGTGGTAGAAGTTCGGCTACAGACGCTTGTATAAAGGTGTATAATAGTGTATAAGATATGTTTATACACTCATATACACTATTATACAAGATTATACATAATTATACAAAAATACTAACTTCGTCTTCTTCCTTGCGTCTTTTCTGAAATTTAGCTCAAATCTTACTCAAATCTACTCCAAATCACTAAGAATTTAAATTTTGAACTTCTTTTGATATTTTCAATCGATTGGAACAACACCTAATCCAAACAACTAAAAAACTCAAAAAAACTATTTTCAAAAGCAAAGCTTGAATGACCTTTAATGGTGAACTTCTACTCTTCAATTTTCTTATATTGCAACCAGGTGACATGGGGGGGGGGGGCAAAAAATACACAGCCCCTTGAAGCATATGTAGAAGATGTAAGAAGAAGAGAGAGTAAAAGCAATGGTCGTGAGAACACAACTTTAACTTTATAGCTTTTAGAAACAATGAGAGTAAGACCACAAGTTTTAAATTCACTTTCAAAATTCGTACATTATGAACTAGGTCGGATAAAACTTAAAAACATGGACTATTTTTATGCCGTGAAGTCACGTGTATTTTCTTGTAATTCTTTCTTTCCTTATTATTTCAATTTCTCAAAGTTCTTAATTGGATGTATGACACATGTCTTATCTTTATATCAATAGTCTAAATTTAACTACTTTGATATAAGGTATTAACCAAAGTTAAAACAATAATTATTTTATATATTTACTGCTAAAAGATTTGACAATCCCATAATTTTAGGAGCTGAATCCTGGATACTCATCAATTATTTCATTTTCATTTGCTTTAATTCCCGTTTGAACGTAAAAGGGAGCATGTAGAAAAAATGCAGTTTTTTGAAATCCAAAAGTTCAACAAGTTTTCAAATTCGTTCATTTTCGTTTATGTTAAAACTTTCTTTTCCACATTTCGTCATATTTGTAATAATGTACTACAAACTTTTGCATATATCTAAATCGCTTTTAAAATACCCTTAAACCACGCAATTGCATAAAACGATTATTGATACGAACTTTATAGCAAGATTAATTATTTATTTTTTTAATAAAAATGGAGGGGGATTATAAGATATAATATGAAAATGGAACTACTTTCTTTTATTGATTTCAAAAATATTTCCATTCATTATTTGGTAAAAATACTTTTTGGTACAATACGTTTTATTTATGTTAATATTCATAGGTTGTATTTCCGTTGTTTTATTTAAAAAGGAAAAAAGAAGAATGAAATTGGAAAGAATATCAAAAGCTCAGAAAACAATAATGAAAATATTTATTATCCTAACCATGATTAAGTACATGTTTAGGCAATTAAGTATAGACCATTGATAAATAAATAAAAAGTGTCATCTATCCAAGTAAGAATTTGGGAAAATGGAAACAGTAGAAAATGGAGGGGAGTTGGATCGATCGAAACAACGGGTGACGACATTGTGATGACCCAAAAGGTCATCCCGTGTAATTTTAACTTAATTTATGTCCCGAGACCCTAAAAGCCTCCGCTTATTTCCCCTCAATATGCGTGCGCAGCTCGAATGTGTAGCCGGGAAGCCGTTATGTGGAAAATTGATAAAATAATATTTTTATGATAATTAATTGAATATGACTTCGGTCAATATTCTTGGTAAACGGATCCGGACCCGTGATTTGATGGTCCCGGAGGGTCCGTAGGAAAATATGGGACTTGGGCGTATGCCCGGAATCGAATTCCGAGGTCCCAAGTCCGAGAAATAAATTTTTAAAGAAAATTATTTTCTGAAAAATATAAAAGTTTTTGAAAATGAGAATTTATGTGACCTGTGATAACGGGCCCGTATTATGGTTTTGGAGCCCGAACAGGTTCAATATGGTTATTATGTGTTGTCTGTGAAATTTGGTAAGAAACAGACTCCGTTTGAAGTAATTCAGACTAGAAATGGGAAATTTGAAAGTTTATGAAGTTTGAGAAAATTCTATAGATTTGGAGTTTAATTCATTGTTTTTGATGTTATTTTGGTGGTGTAATTACTCGAATAAGTTCGTAGGATATTTTTGAAGTCGTGGGTATATTTGATTTTAATCCCCGAGGGCTCAGGTGAGTTTCGGGTAGGTGTCGGGGTGCAAAAATGTCAAAATATTTGGTGTAAGATAGAATTTCTGGTGTCTGATGCATTACTCTATGCGATCGCATAACTTGAGAAATGGGAAAGGGGCTGGTACTTTGTGCGATCGCATAGGGGGCCTGCGACCGCACAGTAGGTTAGGTGGACCGGGGGGCTGGGTAGGATTTGCCTTGTGTGATCGCATTTAAGCTTGTGCGATCGCGGAGCTTAGGGGACCCATCCACTGTGCGATCGCATCTCTCCTTCCGCGATCGCAACTTCCAATACGAATTGACAGTCTCGGAGGGAATATGTGTTGAGTCGTATGTGCTACTTGTTTCTATCATGTTCAATGTATAGGTGAGGTGATGAGTACCTATACATTGTTTGTCAAGCATGCGCGTGAGTCGGTTTTGGTGTATTACATGTTATTGCTTCTATGTTCATTGTTTTATGAAGTAGATTCGTATTGGAAGTTGTTCATTTGCTGAGAATACTTGATTAAGGATTTGTGATAAATTGTTTCAGTTAAGGATTGATTTTGTTAAGTTATATACTTGTATTAGATTGGTCGGTATTGTTTTGGTTGTTATCCCCTTGCTGGGTGGTTATGAAATATACTTCCTACTGTTGATTTCCTTGCCAAGTTGTTGTTTGATGTTGATTGGGTGAGGAATAGTGTAAAGCACGAAGGGTGATGTCGTGTATTCATTTCTTTCATTGCATTGTGAGGAAGAGAGTAAAAGCACGACGGGTGATGCCGTGCCATGATTTTACATTTAAAAGCACGAAGGAACATGCCGTTCCCTTTTATCTATTTATTGCATTGTGAGGACGAGAGTAAAAGCACGAAGGGTGATGCCGTGTACATATTTGTTTATGTTGTTACTTCCTGTTGACCTTTACTCTTCTATATTGTTGCCTTGCTCAGTTATTCATTATTTTTCTCTTTGTTTCCCCCATTATTTGCCTCCTTCCTTGCCGTATTTAAATGTTTATTTCCTGTTATTTCCCTGTTATATATTGTAGAACTGTACAAGTGATTTGTTGTTGTCGTGTCTAGCCTCGTCACTACTTTGCCGAGGTTAGGCTCGGCACTTACTCAGTACATGGGGTCGGTTGTACTGATGCTACACCTGCACTTCTTTATGTTGTGCAGATTACGCAGCCGGACCCAGTGGACACTGACAGAGGGAGTATCCTTCAGTCTACACAGGCGACATCGAGGTAGTCCCGCAGACGTTCGTGGGCCTTGGTGTCACCATCTATATTCTCATTTTCTGTCTTATTCTGTAGTTCCAAGACAATTGTATTTACTTATTTCAGACCATTGTATTTAGTAAACTCATAGACTGTTCGTGAGGTTGTAAAACCGATTTCTGGGGTTGTTCTTACATAAGTTATTATGGGATGTTTATTCTAGTTCTTGAATTTTCTTATTACTTCCGCAATTTTATTATAAATGTTCTAGTTAGTTTTGGTTATTTAATAGTTAATAACTCAATTTAATCAATCGTTGGCTTGTCTAGCGGGTTCAATGTTAGACGCCATCACGACCTGAAGGTGGGATTTCGGGTCGTGACAGACATATAGTTCTATAATAGAAAACAGAAGAGATTGGGCAAGTAATATTAAAAATTTCCTACTAAAAGATTTAGGATTGACGAAATCGAATATCAATGACGAAAACATTTCAGCTAAGCTTCAACCGCCATGGCTGCATGCCATGAAGCCAGAAGGAGAAGAGAAGAAAAAGCTTCTAGAATTCCGGAACGAGAGAAATTATTCTCATTGAATTGAATTAGGAAATGATAGTGCGCCTATATATATACAATCCTCTACAGTCTACAGTAGTGAATTTCCATTCACTCGCACTAACTGACTGTGTGACTAACTATTTGCAGAAATAGCCTATTTTCAGTTCTAACATTAACAACCTTACTAACTAATTACAGAAGTAGCCATAGCCAATATTTAAATTATGACATTCAAAGTCTAATCTCAACACCCCCTCAAGTTGGAATGGAGGTACTCATTTCCAACTTGTTAAGCAATGACAAATGCTTGATCCCTGTCAGAGGTTTGGTAAGTATGTCTGCTAGCTGATTATGTGTATGGACATAGTGTAGAGAGACTAATCCTTCAAGGACCTTATCCCTCACAAAATGGAAATCGACTTCTATGTGTTTTGTCCGTTCATAAAATACTAGATTTCTGGCAATGTGCAGAGCTGCTTGATTGTCACAGTATACTGGAATGGGAAGAGTTAAGGGTATAGTTAGCTCCTCCAGAAGTTTAGATAGCCAAACAAATTCTGCAACTACCTTTCTTGCAGACTTGTACTCTGCCTCTGCAGAGCTTAATGACACAGTGAATTATTTCTTTGATTTCTAATAATTGGACTGTCTCTAAGCAATACAATATATCCACCAGATGATTTTCTAGTCTCAGGGCAAGCTGCCCAATCTGAGACACAAAAGGCCCTTAGTCTATAATCTTCACTGTTCGACAGGAAGATCCCCATACCAGGATCACTTTTCAAATATCTGAGTACATGCATGACAGCTTTGATATGAGAATCTCGAGGAATTTGCATGTACGACCTTAGATGTTAAACATTATAATCAATATCAAGTCGTGTATTGGTGAGGAAGTTCAGTTTTCCCACTAGCTTTCTGTATTGAGTGGGATCTGTGAGCAAGTTACCTTCAGTGGCTTTCAACTTTGCTGAATGATCAAGTGGAGAATTCATGGGAGTACAGTGTGAGCACTCGAATTCTTTTATCATAGATGTTGTGAACTTTCTTTGTGTGATTATTGCTCCATCATGTTTGTATAATATTTCCAAACCTAGGAAATAATGCAATTTTCCTAGGTCCTTTATTCTGAAAGTCTCATGTAGGAAAGACTTTAAGGCCTTGATTTCTTCCAGATTTGTTCATGTCAAAAGGACATCATCCACATATACTGCTACAAAAATGACTGACTTTCCTTCTTTCTTGTAGAAGAGAGAATAGTCCAGCATAGAGTGTACATATCCTTTAGAGCATAGGACCTCTGTCGACTTAGGATGGCCTACTTGTCTGCTTCAATCCATATAAAGATTTGTTTAGTTTATACACCAAATTCTATTTTTCTACCAATAATCCTGGTGGTATCTGCATGTATACTTCTTCATTTAGGTCCCTATGTAGAAAGACATTGTTCACATCAAGTTGGAAAATCTCCCAATTTTTCTTTACTGCAATACTGACTTATGCTCTCATTGTAGTCATTTTTACAACTGGTGAGAAAGTCTCAGTATCTGTATTCATAAATACAATAGCATTTCTAGGCGTGAAACATGAGATTACAACTAGACAGATTTTTGTATTCGAGTGTGTTCGACAATATTCATGGTGTGAAACATGGGATTACAGTTGGACAAATTATTGTATTCGACTTTATCCGACTGTATTCACAGCGTGAAACAGGGGATTACACTAATTTTAAACGGAAAATGAATCAATTAACATAATAGACTCCTAATATAACTCAACAAACTCAATTATAACACACAAATTTTGTATTTCTAGTTATAAAAAAATTCTCAACCGAAAAACACCCCAAAAAATATAGCAATCTTCAAAGAAATTATATAATACATCTGAATACATAAATTATATTAATTAAAAAAATATATGAATACATTCATGGAAATACAATGAAATACATATAACACAACAGGATACATTGAAATACGATAGAAAAAAAAGCAGTGAATACAATAAAATACATGGAATATAGCAAGATACATTGAAATACAATGAAAAAAAAAGACAATGAATACAATGAAATACATGGAAATACAGCGAGATACATTAAAATATATTAACAGATTCAAATTGCTCAGCCTCCAACTTTGTCGTCTTTGTTGAAGAACAACCCTAATGTCGTCTCGTTGAAACAACATCAATATCCAGTCCTTGCTCGCCATCACCGTTGCCTCCGGTTGCCGACGATTAATAACTTCAAAAGATTAAATTGCCAAATGTCTGTGTTCCTCACGCCACACACACACACACACACACACACAAAAATACAGGCGCATAGTTTTTTGGATTTAGTCTCGTTTCGTCATATCGAAGTTCGCCGAAGATGCCTTCACGCCGGCGAACTTACAGTGTGGTAAATCAAATAATCTCTCATCAAGTACTAAATAAATGGCAGACATTATGAACAAACAAATAGAGTTTTAAGTCGAAGGAGATCAACTTCTAGATACAGTGTTTCTGTTGGGGGTATTTGTGTTACAAAGCATAGTCACTCAATCTAGTGTTTAATCAAATACATAGCTATGGCATCGGGAAGTAGAGAAAGAGAGAGGGAGAATAGATATGGGGTAGGGAATAAGAGAAATTTGAGGGGATATGAGAGAGAAAAATAATATAAAGCTTATTTTATGGCTTAAGGGTAGAAGGTGACCATAAATAGATATTTGACTATAAAAAATCAAAAGATAGCTATGAAATATAATTTTTTTAAAAGGTATTTATTTAAAATAAATAAGGTATTAACCTTTGCTATAGGAGGTAACTACATAGTTTAACCAAAGAAAAACCAATTAAAACTATACGTGGATCACATATTAGTTAATCCTTGTAGAATCTAACGCTATATTCAATTTACAACCCTTATTTGCAATATTTATTGCACCTGAACTTCCGGAATGATGTTAATATAGCTCAGTTTTGTCAGTTTAATTTGGGGACTTATTAGCTTCTTATCAATATCTAGTTGTAGAAATAAAAACGATTTCCTTTTTTCATTGCTTTCGCTTTATTCCATATAAAGTATTATAAACTAAAGAAAATATATTTTGACACTCAACAATCAGATAAAGAAAAATACTCTTTTCTTTTTTTCAGCTTCAACCAAATATTATTCCAAACAACTACTATAAATTTTTAACTAATACGCGGATTGTTCAACCATACACGGAATGTTCTTCCGTAATCAATGGAAACCGAAGAAGTTCCCCTACATGTAAATTCTAATTGTCCCCTCTCCACGAATTCACTTGGAACTTATTCAAACCTTAAAACATAACCATCACATTATGCCTATATATAAATATAATGTCATCTAATATAATAATTGCAATAAATGATAGTAATTGAATAACTTGTGTCACAACATAATTACAAAGCGAGATGGCTTCTAACAAGGGCGCCATCGCTGTGTTCGTCGCCATTGTAGCTGTATTTGCAGCTTCAAATATTGTTGTGGTAAAAGGAGAAAGTGAATACTGGAGGTGTTACATGAATGCCCTCAAAATTTGTAGGAAACCTGAAATGGCAAAAAGGGAATGCCAACATATGGGCAAAGATGATCCATCACCAGTACAAGTAACGCCCCGTTTATCACCACCAAGTGCAAAACTACCTATTTTTATACCGATACCGACGCAATATACGTTCAAATTCAAGACATACCACGAAGTTCTCCTCAAACAACATAGCCAAAAACAAGTCTCTCTCAAAACTAAATTCAATCTCTCACGGAAAAACTAATTATCTTCGATCTCCCTTGTGAAACTAGGAAACCCAATAATTTCCCGAATCTGACTCCGAATGCACACTTTTCGGGATTAAGCTTCATGTTGTACTTCCTTAGGATGTTAAAGGTTTCTTGGAGGTATTTCAGATGGCCACATGCATTCAAAGATTAACTAGCATATCATCTATGTAAACTTCCATTATTTTCCTTATTTTCTTTTTGAACATTTTAATCAAGAGCCTCTGATAAGTGGCTCCGGCGTTCTTAAGCCCTAAAGGCATCACAGTGTAGCACTATGTGCCAAAGTTCGTTATGGACGAAGTTTTTTCCTGATCCTCCGGGTTCATTTTGATTCACGAGGGGGCGTCGATTCCTATAATTGCTATGTCACGTGTTTCTTCCTTTTACTGCTGGAAACCGAGATTGTTTTCATCTCCTATGCTGCCGGTTGATCTCCCCTTATTTTCTTGGTTCCCTCTAAAGTTGGGATGATGTTTTTGTGATGACCCAAAAGGTCATCTTGTGTAAATTTAATTAAAACTGTGTTCCGAGGAGTTGAAAGCCTCCGTTAATCTCACCTCGATGTGTGTGCGCAGCCCGGACGCGTAGCCGGGAAGCCTTTATGTGAAAATTTGATAAAAAGATGAATTTATGATAATTAATTGAATAAATTCACTTTGGTCAATAATTTTGGTAAACGGACCCGGACTCGTGATTTGACGGTCCCGGAGGGTCCGTAGGAAAATAAGGGACTTGGGCGTATGCCCGGAATCGAATTCCGATGTCCCAAGTCCGAGAAATGAATTTTTAAAGAAAATTGTTTTCTGAAAATTATAAAGACTTTTGAAAATGGAATTTGATGTGAAACATGTGTTACCGGGCCCGTATTATGGTTCCAAAGCCCAGAACAGGTTTAGTATGGTTATTATGAGTTGTCTATAAAATTTGGTAAGAAACAGACTTGGTTTGACGTGTTTCAGATCAAAAATAGAAAATTTGATAGTTTATGAAGTTTGAGGAAATTCTATAGATTTTGGAGCTTAATTAGTTGTTTTTGATGATATTTTGGTGGTTTTATTACTTGAATAAGTTCGTAGGATGATTTTGAAGTCGTGTGTATATTCGGTTTTGAGCCTCGAGGGCTCGGGTGAGTTTCGAGTGGGTGTCAGAGTGCAAAAGTGTTAGAAAATCTGGTGTTTCTAGGTTGTATCTGGTGTCTGAGGTTTAATGCTATGCGATCGCATAAGAGCCTCCGCGATCGCATAGAACTGCGTAGGGGGGGGAGTCAGATTCCTCTATGCGATCGCATAGGAAGACCTGCGATCGCACATGTATAGGAGAGCTGGGGTGGGGGATGGGTAATTACTCTCTGCGGTCGCACCTGCCCATCCGCGATCGCGAAGCCTAAGCCAGGAACCCTGTGCGATCGCAACCACTGCTCTGCAATCGCACTTCCCAAGACTCAGACCTCTATGCGATCACACTCACACTTCCGCGGTCGCATAGCACTAATGTTTCCCAGTCGTTTAATACCCCAAAACAGAATACTAACACGAGATTTCTCATTTTTCCACTACCTTCTTCTTCTCCACACCTCCTTTGGCCATTTTTGAAGAGCTTCACCACCTTAGCTTCATAGGTAAGTGTTCTTAACTCCATTTTCACCAATCAATATTAGATTTTAGGCCTAAAATCATGGAAATCAAGGGTAGAAATTGGGGTTTTGGGTAGAGTTAAGGCTTTTCCAATTTTTGGGAATTCAACCTCGTTTTGGGGTCGGATTTCAAAACAAATTGTATATTCGGGCTCGTGGGGGAATGGGTGATCGAATTTTGGTCCGAACCTCGTGTTTGGACCAAGCAGGCCCGGGGTAGAATTTTGGTATATTTGGAAGAATGATGGGAAATGTATTATTAGGCTTTGGAATTGAATCATTGAGTCATTATTGATATTATTGAATCGATTATGTCTAGATACTATCGTTTCGGAGTTGGATTCGAGAGTGAAAGCGGTGATTGAAGCGTGAATTGCATTCTTAGAGCCGAGGTAAGTGTTTGGCCTAACTTTAGTGAGGGAATAGGTGTTGGGTCGTATGTGCTACTTGTTTTATCAAGTTCAATGTATAAGTGAGGTGACGAGTACCTATGCATTGTTTGTCAAGCATGCCCGAGAGTCTATTTTGGTAAATTACTTGTTATTACTCTGATAGTTATTGTGTTATGAAGTAGTTTCCTTTGGGAAGTTGTTTAATTGCTGAGAATACTTGCTTAAGTACTTGTGATGTCATGTCTCAGTTGGGAACCCAATTCATTAAGTTATGTATCCGTATGAGGTTGGTTACAGTTGAGTCCCTTGCATGGCAACATTATTATTTTGGTTGATATTCCCCTTGCTGGGTGGTTATGAATTGTATATCACACTGTTGACTTCCTTACCAAACTGTTATTTGTTGTTGATTTGGGTGAGGAAGAGTGTAAAGCACGAAGGGTGATGCCGTGTATTCATTTCATTCATTTCATAGTGAGGAAGAGAGTAAAAGCACGAAGGGTGATGCCGTTCCATGATTATTATTTCTTTCATTTGTACATTGCATAGTGAGGAAGAGAGTAAAAGCACGAAGGTTGATGCCGTGCCATGATTTATATTCTTTTCTTTCATACATTTCATAGTGAGGAAGAGAGTAAAAGCACGAAGGGTGATGCCGTGCCATGATTTATATTGCTTTCATTTATACTGTGCATTGTGAGGACGAGAGTAAAAGCACGAACGGTGATGTCGTGTATATACTTGTTTGTGTTATTATTTCCTGTTGACTTGTTTCTTTCGTATTGTTGTTTGTTCAGTTATTCATCTTTGATTCTCATTTGTTACCCCCATTACTTGTCCCCGTATTACCATGCTTAACTGCTTATTTCTGGCTATTTTCTCCGGTACATATTATAGAACTGTACAGGTAAATTGTTGTTGTCGTGTCTAGTCTCGTCACTACTTCGCCGAGGTTAGGCTCGACACTTACTCAGTACATGGGGTCGGTTGTACTGATGCTACACCTGCACTTCTTTATGTTGTGCAGATCACGCAGCCGGACCCAGTGGACATCATTAGAGGGAGTATCCTTCAGTTCATACAGGCGACACCGAGGTAGTTCCGCAGGCGTTCGTGGATCTCGACGTCATCTTCTATCTTATTGTTTCTGTCTTATCTTAGTATCATAGACAGTTGTACTCTTCATTTCAGACTTTTGTTGTAGTAATCTTAGACAGTACGTGAGATGTTGTGATACCAATTCTGGGGGATTTTGTATGTAACTTTTGTGGCAAATATCTTATTAATATATAGACTCGCAGCTTCCGCACTATTATTAACTGTTTATGTTCATTGTTTTACTTTTAATGGCTTAAGTAAAGAAAGTTAGTAAATTAACTCAAACGTTGGCTTGTCTAGCGGGTACAACGTTAGACGCCATCACGACCTGAAGGTGGGATTTTCGGGTCGTGACAAGTTGGTATCAGAGCACTAGGTTGCTTAGGTCTCACAACTCACGGACAAACTTGGTAGAGTCTGAAGGATCAGAACGAAGACGTCTGTACTTATCCCCCTGAGGCTGCAAAGCTAGGAATAACTTCATTTTTTCTTCCTCTCTGTCGTGCGATTTGAATTCTAAATACTAATTGAGTTCCTATTCTACTCTCTCGCAGATGGCGAGGATGCGTGCTTCCCCGGGTTCTGATCAGCAGCCCGATACTCCTGTCACAGCTCCTACGAGGGGCCGAGGTCGAGGCCGAGGCCGGGGCAGGGCTCAGCCCAGAGCAACAGCCCTAGTGGAGGATCCTCAGGTTGGGTTCACCGAGGAGATTCCCGCTCATACAGTCCCAGTTGGACCAGCTCAGGTCCCAGAGGGGTTCATAGCTACCCTGGTATTTCAGGACGCTATAGTCCGCTTAGTGGGACTCATGGAGAGTGTGGCTCAGGCCGGTCTTCTTTCTACTGCACCAGTCGTTTCTCAGGTTAGGGGGAGGGACCCAGACTCCTGCTACTTGCACACCAGAGCAGCTAGATCCTCAGTTTAAGACTCTGGCACATCAGATAGCTAGAGTAGCTCAGCCTGGTATTGTTGCACCGACAGTTGAGGGAGAAGCTACGTCAGCAGATGCTTTATGTAGATTAGATAGATTCACCAAGTTATTCCCTACTACTTTTACTGGTGCACCATCAGAGAACCCCAGGATTACTTGGACAGTTGTCATGAGGTTCTTCGGAACATGGGCATAGTGGAGTCCAATGGAGTTGACTTTGCTACAATTCGTCTATCTGGTACCGCCAAGACTTGGTGGAGAGACTATTGCTTGACCAACCAGCTGGGTATGCATCTTTGACTTGGGATCAGTTCTCCGAGTTATTCTTGGGGAAGTTTCTTCCAGTTACTCAGCGAGAGGATCTTCGGAGAGAGTTTGAGCGTCTCCAGCAGGGCTCTATGTTTGTCACCCAGTACGAGACCAGGTTCATCACTCTTGCCAGGCATGCTATTATGATACTCCTCACTGATCGTGAGAGAGTGAGGAGGTTTATTGAGGGTTTAGCTCAGCCCATCAGACTTCAGATGGCCAGGGAGTCAAGTACAGATATTCCATTCCAGGATGCGGCCAATGTGGCCAGGAGGATTGAGATGATTTTGTCACAGGGTGGTGGTCAGGGGGCTGACAAGAGGCCCCGCCACTTCGGTCGATTAAGTGGAGCCTCATCTGGAGGCAAAGATTTTTTCGGCAGAGGTCATCCTCCCAGACCATATTAGTAGGCACTTCAAGTATCTCACAGTGCACCGCCAACTCCTATTAGTGCACCACCAGCTTCAGAGCTTCCAGGGTGGTTATCAGGGTCGACAGGGCCAGTTCCAGAGTCAGCAGCCACAACAGCAGAGGTCTTGTTATTCTTGTGGGGTTTCGGGGAACATTGCTAGGTATTGCCCCCGAGCTTCTGGTAGTTCTTAGTATCAGAGTTCTCGTGCCATGGTCCCAGCATCACGTGCACCCCCACCCCTTCAGCCATTTAGGGGTGGAGGTCGTGGTACCAGAGGTGGAGGTCAGACTCATAGAGGTGGAGGACAAGCCATGAGAGGTAGAGGTCAGGTCGCAGTAGGTCGACCCAGAGATGTTCAGGTTGGAGGGGCTCCGCCTCGATGCTATGCTATTCCTGCCAGGCCTGAGGCTGAGGCCGTTGATGTGGTTATCACAGGTACAATTTCAGTTTGCAGCTGAGATGCTTCGGCGTTATTTTACCCGGGTTCTACTTTCTCTTATGTGTCTTCATATTTTGCCCCTTATTTGAGCATGCTCCGTGATTCCATGAGTGCTCTTGTATATGTGTCTACCTCGGTGGGTGATTCTATAGTGGTAGATCGAGTCTACCGTTCTTGCTTAGTAGTTATTGGTGGTATGGAGACTCGGGTTGATATTTTGCTTCTGGATATGGTTGACTTTGATGTTATATTGGGGATGGATTGGTTATCTCCCTATCATGCTATTCTGGACTGTCATGCCAAGACAGTGACCTTAGCCTTGCCAGGAGTACCTCGTTTAGAGTGGAGATGGACTCCTAGTCATTCTTCCGGTAGAGTTATTTCTTATATGAAGGCTCGGCGCATGGTCGAGAAGGGTTATCTAGCCTATTTGTCCTATGTTCGTGATTCTAGTGCCGAGGTTCCTTCTATGGAGTCTGTGCCCGTGGTTCGTGAGTTTCTAGAGGTATTCCCTGCTGACCTGCCGGGTATGCCACCCGACAGGGATATTGGTTTTTGTATTGAGGTAGCTCCGGGCACTCGGCCCATTTCTACTCCGCCGTATCGTATGGCCCCGCCAGAGCTGAAGGAATTAAAGGAGCAATTGCAAGATTTGTTGGATAAAGGCTTCATTAGGCCTAGTGTTTCGCCTTAGGGTGCTCCAGTGTTGTTTGTTAAGAATAAAGATGGCTCACTGAGGATGTGTATTGACTACCGGAAGTTGAATAAGGTTACTATTAAGAATAAGTATCCTTTTCCGAGGATTGATGATCTATTTGACCAGCTTCAGTGTGCTATAGTATTTTCCAAGATAGACTTGAGATTCGGTTACCATCAGCTGAGGATTAGGGCGTCTGATGTCCCTAAGACGGCCTTTCGCACTCGTTAGGGGCATTATGAGTTCTTGGTGATGTCATTTGGGTTGACAAATTCCCCCGTTTCTTTTATGGAGTTGATGAACCGTGTGTTCAGGCCATATTTGGATTCATTTGTGATTGTGTTTATTGATGATATCTTGAATTACTCCCATAGCCGAGAGGAGCATGAGCAGCACCTTCGAGTCGTCCTCCAGACTCTGAGGGATAGTCAGTTGTATGCCAAAATTTCCAAGTGTGAGTTCTGGTTGAGATCGGTGGCATTTCTAGGCCATGTGGTGTCATCAAAGGGTATTCAGGTGGATCCCAAGAAGATTTCAGCAGTCAGGGATTGGCCTAGGCCCACTTCAGCTACAGAGATTCGGAGTTTCTTGGGCTTAGCTAACTATTATCGTCGATTTGTGGAGGGCTTTTCATATATAGCATCCCCGATGACCAGGTTAACCCAGAAGGGTGCTCAGTTCAGGTGGTCTGATGAGTGTGAGGCGAGCTTTCAGAAGCTCAAGACAGCCTTGACCACGGCACCGGTGTTAGTTTTTCCCACAGGTTCAGGACCGTATACCGTGTATTGTGATGCTTCACAAGTTGGGCTTGGTGCAATGTTGATGCACGATGGCAAGGTCATAGCCTATGCTTCTCGTTAGTTGAAGGTTCACGAGAAGAATTATCCAGTTCATGATTTGGAGTTAGCAGCTATCGTTCATGCGTTGAAGATCTGGAGGCATTATTTGTATGGTGTGCCATGTGAGGTGTTCACGGATCACAAGAGTTTGCAGTATCTGTTCAAGCAAAAGGAGTTGAACATGAGGCAGAAGAGGTGGTTAGAGTTGTTGAAGGATTATGATATTACCATTCTTTATCATCCGAGGAAGGCCAATGTGGTGGCCAATGCTTTGAGCCGGAAGTCAGCCAGTATGGGTAGTCTTGCTTATTTATCAATCGGAGAGCGACCTCTTGCCTTGGATGTTCAGGCTTTAGGCAACCGATTTGTGATATTGGAGGTTTCTGAGACTGGCATTGTTTTGGCCCATACCGTGGCCCGATCGTCGTTGTATGACCGTATTCGGGCCAGACAGTATGATGATCGTCATTTATGTGTTCTTAGAGATAGGGTCAGGCACAAAGATGCCAAGCAGGTTACAGTTGATGATGAGGGAGTTTTGAGGATGCAGGGCCGTATTTGTGTACCTTATGTTGATGGTATTCGTGAGTTGATTCTACAGGAGGCCCATAGTTCCCGGTATTCCATTCATCCGGGCGCCGCAAAGATGTTCCAAGACTTGCAACAACATTATTGGTGGCGTAGGATGAAGAAGGATATTGTAGCTTATGTAGCTCGGTGCTTGAACTGTCAACAGGTTAAGTACGAGCACCAGAGACCCGGTGGTTTGATGCAACAAATTCAGCTTCCCGAGTGGAAGTGGGAGCGTATCACCATGGATTTTGTAGTTGGACTCCCATGGACTCAAAGGATGTTTGATGCAGTGTGGGTTGTTGTGGATAGGCTGACCAAGTCAGCACATTTCATTCCAGTATCAGTTTCGTATTCAGCGGAGAAGTTGGCAAAGACCTATATGAGAGAGATTGTTAGATTGCATGGCTTGCCCATATCCACTATATCAGACCGAGGTACTCAGTTTTCCTCCCATTTCTGGAGAGTATTTCAGCGAGAGTTGGGCTCACAGATTGAGTTGAGCACAACATTTCATCCTCAGACGGACGGACATTCTGAGCGTATTATTCAGATTTTGGAGGATATGTTGCGGGCTTGTGTCATTGACTTTGGTGGTTCATGGGACCAATTTTTGCCTTTAGTTGAGTTTTCCTACAACAACAGCTATCAGTCGAACATTCAGATGGCTCTGTATGAGGCGTTGTATGGTAGGCGGTGTCGGTCCCCAGTCGGATGGTTCACTACTGGAAAATTAGCCTATCGCAACAGACAGTAAACCGTTGCAACAGACAGGTAAACCGTTGCAATAGAGTTATTGGAACGGTTTAGCAACCGTTACATACGTTGTTGTGCCAATAGACTTAGAGTAACGGTTCGTGCAACGGTTACCACAACCGTTCCTGAAGGTGGTCTATTGCAACGATTGTTCCCCTGTCTGAAGGAACGAGTATTTCTTTCTAGTTGTAATGGTTCCAAACTATTACCATAGAGGTTATAACAACGGTTGACAACTGTTACCATATAATTTAATGCAACGGTTATATAAGCTATGGCAACGTTTATTCTAACGGTTTCATTACGCTACTGTAACGATTTTATTTATTTTGCAATGGTTTTAACTACCCATTGTATCAGTTTGTTGCACATTTTGGAACGATTCTTAAGACCTAATGGAACGGATTTAAAGACCTGTTGGAACGGTTCTTTAGACTTTTTTGAAAAATTCGGAAGACCTATTGGAACGGTTTGCAAGACCTGTTGGAACGGTTCTATTGCACTATTATGGCCTTGTTGTAAATGAATATTTAGATATATAATAATTTGTAATAACCTGAGATTTATATAAATAAAAAAGATAAAACACTTCATAGTCTATATTCTCTCCATAAAACCAAAATGTTTTAATCCAATCACATATGAAAACTTCAAGAGTAAGTTTCAAATGTTGATAACAAAAGATTCCTAGAACATAGACAACAATTCAAATGTTAACAACAAAAGATTCCTAGAACATATACAACAATTCAAAGTTCTTAAGTAAGGTCTAGATCTTCACAATCTCCGTATTCTCTTTCTTCAATTGCTCCACCTACAAAAGAGGATAAATAAAGTCATTATCCTTCAAAGTATCATAATAATAGATTAATTATATATTGTTTTAACACATTGGGACAGGAAGACGTGAGAATCATCACTAAGAAAAACAAAGACATGGCTTCCAAATTCTTGGTTCAGCTATGCTTCGTTCCATACTGCAGTCTATACATATGCATGTTTTGCAATATGTAGCTGTTAAAGCTTGTAGGTGATGACTATTGTAGGTTCTGGTGGGTTCTGGAACAAGTGGAGTTAGAGGACACCACAGTTGAGTGGAAGTTCCTGAAGTATGTACAGGAGCCCGAATTTGGACCAGGATTTCTAGTAAAGACAACCTACATCACTGGAACTTTGGGTCCGAAAGATGGTATGTCGTCATTCATAACCCATTAGCAATCATGGATGCCATCTCATTTGGGGAAAATTGCAAAGCAGAATAGCAGATTTATCAGGATGAAACTATGTAGAAGAGTATTTATAAGTGGTCTTGAAGAAGTAAAACCACTTGGCAGTACCATGCCTACACCCGAACCACTCTAATTCCGAAATAAAGACACAAGTGTGGAATTACATCTAGCAAGTTATAAGAGGTAACGACCCATGTAGCTCTTTAAGTTGGACTAAAGCAAGCTCAAATTCAGAGGCTACTGATTCTCTTTAGTAAGACTATAATGTAGGACTAGCTTAATAGCAACAACAGTATTCATATCAATACATGAAAGAGGTAAGTCAAACATAAACGGAGTGAAGTTAGTCAAACCCTTTAATTTGCATGATTGTCAAGAACGTAACATTGTATCTCATATTGAACAGATATTGAGTTCTGCAAGTGGATGAGCACTACCCACTTTCAGCTTTACAATTCGGACAGATTCAGAATTCAAACACCTATAGGATTCAGCTTTACCAAATTGGAAGGTTGACCAGAGAAAGACACAACAGATAACCCAGGGGAAAGTCTCATATATATATATATATATATATATATATATATATATATATATATATATATATATATATATATATA
>ML277363.1:18621-68325 GCA_005239495.1 Nicotiana undulata
AAATGCATTATATGCCTTCATTCATGGATATGCAAGTAGCAAATGAATATGATTTCCCCATCTTACTTCACACAAATGACAAACCAGCAAAACAACATAACAGAATGTCAAAACAACAGAAGTCAAAACAACAGAACATGCAGGTACAGAAGAAACAGCCACAAAATGAATTTCATACTCAGCCATAACATAAGTTTCTATGCCCAGAAATTATCTGTTGCGAGATAAACTATTATTGAATAAGTTTAAGTGAAACTTTAGAAAAGAACCATAACAGTCAATTCTGAATAAGTTTAAGTGAAACTTTAGAAACAAAGATAGAAGGAGGAGAAGAAGTACAGAAAGAAAGAAAGAAACAAAGATAGACGTACTGACCTTGATTATTACTCCCAGTAGATAGACGATTGATTAGTTGCACATCAGCTTGTTGTGCAGAGGAAGCTTCTCCAGGTGAACGAGCATTGAAACCTAGCATGATGGGATCAACCCGTAAATCTGGATTCAGATGCTTGAGTTGTGAAATGATATTAACTGCAACTTGTAGTTCCATGGCATCTTTCTGTGCATTGAACTTCTCCTGCAATCTTTGATGCATCCTTTCTTCCATTTCCTCCAATTTTTGCTGCATCACCTCATCAGTAGAACTTGAGGGTGCAAAATCTCCCACTTTTCTTTTTAAAGAAATCTTGGTAACCCCACGTCCATACAATCTTAGGCGACCTGGATGCTCAGGTCCCATGATTGATGCAAATGCGTCAACTAATTGACTGCCATCTTCACTTTCTTGCGTTGATTGTATTCTTTTCATTTCAGCCTACAAGACCAAATTGAGTCATTATTAAATCAGAAAGTATATGGCACCGAGTCAATAACTAAGAACAGACAAATGATAACAACAAACTTTAAATTAATAACTCATACAATTTTATTAAGAGTATCCGCATACGAGTCCTTGTAAACTCGATCAGGTTTTCTTTTTCTTGTAGCCACAAAGATGTCCTTGCTTGATAGATGCTCAAAAGTTTCTTTCTTTTTTTCCTGATTATATAAAAAGTGGTATAAAGTTAATAAGTTCATATTTAAAAGAATAATAAGAAAGAAAATATCAAACCTCGCATATTCGAGCAAAACTTCTTTTGCCAGCAGTGTGTGGATATTTCAACTTTTTGCGATTCTCGGTATTGGTTTGGGACATTTTCTGCAAATCAGCCAATGACTACAGAGTTAAGTGATTTCTAATTAAACATAAACCAGACATTCTCAGCAAATCAAGGGACAGTACTTAGTTTTACCTTGTAGGCATCAGAGTTCCAATAATTAAGTATATCCCTAAATTGAGATTCAGGAACATCAACCGGCCTTTTCTCCATTCGAAGCTCGTCATTCTCATAAGCTTTATAATTGTCGTTATATAATTGATTCTTATACTTTCTCCAAGCATTTTGAATTGAATAAAAAACCCACATTTTTGAAGCATCAGGAATGTCATATTTTCCCTATAAATTTGGTACAACTAGGTTAGTGTAAGAATATGAAATGTCTACAAAAAATATTGCGAACTTCAAACCGATATATTTCCACATATCTTCTTTTGTTTGAAGTTTCCTCCAATTAAACACATTAAGAGGACAAAAGGACGCATTCCTTGCCAATGTGCCGAGGAAGCTACCCAACTCTGCTAAAATATCATCAGTAGGACCTATGGGTTGATTGTTCTCGTTTAGCACAATTAGCTTGCGCTCTTTCCTACCATGAACACTTGGCATCAGAGTTTTTCCTCTTTTTCTTTTTTCAGCAGAAGGACCTGCACTAATATTAAGTAAGAATAATCACCAAAAGTCAATATTGTTTGCTAATTTAACGAAATAAAATTTAAATGTTCTTGCCTTGTTCCTCAGATTGCTCATTTGTTTCATGATCGGAAGAATCCTCATATTGTTCATGTACCTTTTGTGAAGTACGAGTGGTGGAATCCAGTGGAAGTTGCTGCAATTGTTCACGTACTGCTTGTGATGCAAGAGAGGTAGAGTTCAGTGACTTTTGCTGCACATGTTCATGTACAGTTTGTGTTGGAGGAGAAGCAGAAGGCTGAGGCAGTTGCAAAAATTGTTCTTGCACTTGAGCTCCTGATTGCGGAAGTTGTTTTTCAATTAAATTCAGTTGATGCTTGTCATTTGTCCTTGTATCTTGAACAACTCTTTTTGTTTTCAACGATGAAACTTTTTGGTTCAGCAAAGATGCGAGTGATCCGGCTGCAATGCAATTTTTAGCTTTTTTGTTTTTACTTGAGTGCCCTTCCTGATTCATGACTATTCAAATTCCTGTCAAATATTAAATAAGAAATAAGTTTGTTTGATAAGAACAAACTGGCAGTTTGGATAAAAGCTTTGAAGGTAGAGCAAAACATGGATAATTACAAATAAAATTTGCAAAATAGATATTTCACTGACAGTGAGGTAATTGACAATGAATGATCAAGTTGAGTATTTGAAACAACATATTACACTTCACTTAATGCTATTCAATCTTTGAAACAGAAACCACGGGTAGCTAAAGTGACAAGCATGTTTGGTGGAACAAGAGAGAAATGTTTTGGCTGCAAGAAAATTGTCTATCCAACGGAAAAGGTAAACATGGTTTGTCTAACCGAAAATTAAATTTAGATTTCTTAATGACAAATTCACCTACCTCTATCAAACACAAATGAAGAATTCTGATTTGCTGATGTATATTAACGTCACCAAGAGCTGCTAAAATGTTAGAAGATCCCAAATCCTGTAAAATTGAACCATGTCAGACTAAAATATTAAAGAAAAAAATTAAAAATTATTAAAATTATATAAACAAGAGTAATTATAAAATTTTGATAAAAAAATATTATTACTCACTCTAAACAGAATATATTTAAAAGAATATAAGAAGTTTCTTCTTTAATCATCTGATTCCATCCAGTCCCAATCAGTATCATCAAACTCATTCTCCTTTTCCGATGTTTCTATAATTGTATCATGTGAATGTTGTGCATTAGATGGAATATCAATGACATCAACGGGTACATCGTCTCTTGAGCATCCAAAACATCAACTAAACCACTTAAGGAACCAATGTCATCATTAGGCTCCCTCCAAAATGCGTCTTCAATATTGGGGCAATTCACTTCCTCTAAATTATATAAATCAACATGGACTTTATTCCTTGCATAATAAACATCTTTCTTAACAGGATCCTCCACATAAAAAACTTGATAAACTTGTGATGCTAACACAAAGGGTCATCTGTGCTACATAATTTCTTAAAGTACATGCGTCTTAACCCATATTCATCTATTTCATTACGAAACCAGACACATCTAAATAGTAAAACACTAAAACAACCCCAATAATCAATCTCAATGATATCCTGAATAGCTCCATAATAGATAACCTCACCATCAATGGGATTTTGGTCCCTGGAGCAAGCAAAGCTATCGGTTGTTGCCGATAAAGTCACTCCATTATTTTGAGTCTTGCATCGAGAATCCCGTTCTACGGTATGAAATCGGTATCCATTAATGAAATATGCAGTATATCTTTTGGCGATCGCATTAGGCCCTTTAGCTAGCCATCTTACATAATCGGGCACTTCAATATTTTTAACTTTCTCAGCAAACCAACTGTTGAATTCCCGACTATGATTTGTTTCCCTTTCCCATGCATTTGATCTACTGCGATTACCAATTAAATTCTTATGTTCCCTGCAATCATGAATATTTCAAGATCAATCATATCATTAAAAAATAAAGTATAGAATAAGTGTTATATAATTTATCTTACTCGATAAACTTTTCCACTTGTTCATCTCCAGTATTGAACAGAGCATATCGATGTGCTTCATAACATAACTGTGGATCCATGTGAAAAGTATTTTACTTCTTACTTCCAATTGGATGGCCTATAACTGGGAATATGGATGACAAATTTTGAGGGCACTCATCATCTACAATTGGGTATCTACTGAATCTTGTCTTCACGTTGTCATGTAGGTATCTTGAACAAAAAGTCAAACACTCTTCTGCCAAAAATCCCTCTGCTATCGATGCTTCTGGAGAAGATCGATTACGAACAAATGCCTTGTATTTACATAAGTTCCTCTCAATGGTATACATCCAACGAAGATGAGTTGGACCCCAAGCTTAATTTCATTCACCAAATGAATAGGCAAATGTGGCATTATATCGAAAAATGTTGGATGAAAAATCTTTTCAAGCTCACAATTTATTTCAACAATTTCAGAGTTTATTTTTTGAATATCTCTTCGCCTTATGACTTTACTACATATGGCTCTAAAAAAATCACCCAACCTAATCAAGGCCAATGAAACACTCTTGGACAACGTCTTTCTAACAACAATCTTGAGCAAGTATTTCATCTCCTTCACTTGCACGCGTTCTGAAATATTTGAAGCACAACCTTTTGGTAACTTGGCATTTTTTATGACGGTACAAAATAAACTTTTCTGTTTTGGTTCCATGTAGAAACAAGTTTTAGCCAAACTCACTATTCCATCATCATCTTCTCTTGATTGTAACTCCTTTTGTATCCCCATTTCTTGTAAGTCATAGCGAGCATTTACATGATCCTTTGACTTTTTTTCTATTTCCAATAAAGTCCCAAGCAAACTGTCACATATATTTTGCTCGATGTGCATCACATCAAGATTGTGCCTCAATTTTGTTATGCACCCAATATGGCAATTCAAAAAGAATAGATCTTTTTTCCACGGACCCTTGTTATCCCGGGGTCTTTTCTTTTTTCCTTTTCCAAAAACATTGTTGAATTCAAGCAACTCTTGAAACACTTCTACTCCCGACAAAGGAGTAGGTGCAGGTCTATGTTCCTCCTTACCATCAAATGACTTCTTATCTTTCCGCAAATGATGATCATGAGGTAAAAATCTTCAATGGCCCATATAACACATATTATGGCTGTGTTTGAGATATAAAGAGCATGTGTCATAATTACAAGTGGGGCATGCCAACCTCCCTTTGGTGCTCCATCCTGAAAGCATAGCTAATGCTGGAAAATCACTAAATGTCCACAACAAGGTTGCACGCATTTGAAATGTTTGCTTTGTCTCAGCATCATATGTTTCTATCCCAGTTTCCCACAGTTCCTTCAATTCCGCAATAAGTGGTTGTAAGTACATATCTATATCATTTCCTGGAGATGAAGGACCTGGAATGATCCTTGACAACATGATATATTCAAGCTTCATGCAAATCCATGGTGATAAATTGTAGTTCATTAACATGACAGGCCACGTGCTATGAGAAATGCTCATGGTTCGAAATGGGTTGAAACCATCACTTGAAAGACCCAACCTAACATTACGTGGATCTTTGGAGAAGTCGGGATGTAGAGAATCAAAAACTTCCAATCGTCTCCATCAGCAGGATGCCTCAAATTCCCATCATTAGGTCGTTCATTAGCATGCCATCTCATTGCAATAGCTGTTTCAGGACACATGAATATCCTCTGAAGCCTAGGCTTCAAGGGAAAGTACCTTAAAACCTTTGCAGGAACTTTAGCACTTGTATTAGTCAAGGCACGATTAGAACTTTTCCATCTAGAAGACCCACAAACAGAGCAATTATCGGCATTTGCATTGTCATTCCAAAATAGCATGCAATCATTAGGGCATGCATGTATTTTGTCATAATGAAGACCCAAATCTTTTGTCATATTTTTAGCCTTGTTGAAAGACTCTGGCAGCTTAGCAAGGGGAAATGCCTCTTTTAACAACTCTAACAAGTCTGAAAAGGCTACATTACTCAACCCATGCAAAGACTTAAACAAGTACAACCGAATGGTGAAGCTCAATTTACTGAAGTTTTCACACCCTGGATATAATTCTTGTTTCCCTTCCTCTAATAATTTAAAAAATCTCTTAGCATCTTCAGATAGAGGCTCTCTCATCCCTTCTTCTTGTACCGGCTCATCTTCTATATTTCTGAATGTATCATGAAGTAATCCATCAATATCATCACGCATATTAGAACCTTCATCATTATTGCTTTGATGAGGTGTAATTCTAGAGGAAAATCCTTCACCATGGAAAACCCATTCGGTGTAACCATCAACAAAGCCATTAACGACCAAGTGATCCTCCACCACATTTCTATAATGCCAATAGCGATTAATGCACTTTTGGCAAGGGCATAATATTTCATTTCCTTGTGAAGCTCGTTCAAATGCCTTATCAAGGAAATCATTCACTCCACCTATATACTCATCCGTCCATCTTAGGAGATGCATCCAACTTTTATCTACATTATCCATGAAATTCCTATATGACAAAAGTAATCAACAAAATTAACTCAATAAACAAAGGTACATACTAATTTGGCATTGACCAAAACTTAAAAGGGATGAAGTCAAAGAGTTACAAATAGTAAAGCAATTTTTGCATTGAGAAAGAATTATAAAATCATTAGAGAAGAGATTTGTAATCTAATATACCTTAAATATTGTACTAATCTTAAATCTCAATCTGAGGTAGATTGAGGGAACAAGTTAAGACTGTTATTTGGATAATTAGATTCTCTTTTATTTTGAAGTATCATACAGATTCTCTTCTCGGATGTTAAGTAATTTGGTTTGATGTAATATGTATAACCAAAAACCTTTATTATCTTCCGATACTTGTTCACCTTGGGAATTGAAATTAAATCTGTGGAGCACTGTTGTGAAGCGAAGAAAAGCGACAACATTTTGGGACGAAATTTTAGGCAGAAACTGGAAAAATTGGGCAGAATTTTTCTGAAAAACATTCGCCATCATTTCAACGTTTTTTGGACGTTTAGAAAGAAAAAGAAAAAGAAGAAGAATAACCTCACTGGATTCAATGCTTTTTGGTAATCACATCACTTATTTGTTATAGTCTATGGCCAAGGAGCTTGATGAACAGGGTAGTACTCAACAACCAATGTTACCTTCACAGCATGTACATGTGCTTGTTCTTCACACAAGACAAGATTCAGTTCAGCTACAAAATTATGAGATGAAAGATGTTAAATCTTCCATGTGTTAGAAAAGAAACCTGTAGCTAAGGGGATAGCAAATGGGTTTTCTAATAGATGCTAGCTTTAGTTGTTTAGTGTGTGTAAAATTTTATCATGATACTACAATCCCAGAGCAGACTCATATCCTCAAACTCAGGTGGTGCACAGAGCTTTCTTTTTATTCTTTTAAGTAAATAAATATTAAAACTCCTAGAGTGGCCTATGGATAAACAAGATGACAATTGATCTATATTTGGAAGTGTTCCCTTGAGCTGTAGAACGGCAGGAAAAAACAGGTTTTCTGAGACGGAAATGTACCCAAAAAAGATAACAAATTGGAGAAAACTCATGATGAGTCGTACTGGCTCTTAAATCATTAAGTAGTTTGCACGCACAGAAAGTTGAAATGGTTATTTTTTAACTGCAGAATATTCAGATATGGGGATGCTTGATAAATATCAAAGAAGAAATCAACTTTTATCATATTGATTTGTCTTTGAGTCTTATTTCTTTCTGTTGTACGGACTTTTCTTTAGTAGTACGATTTGCATAACACTGTACAACCCCTTTGTTTTGTGTATTTTAGTGATGATAGCAGTCAGACAAGCTTACATGCATGTCAAATAATCCTTTAGGCGGCCCACTACAACCAACAAGCACTTGTTCCAGGTAAACCAATCCACCTAGGATGGAGCAGATGAACGGGCTCACCTTGAAAATTGTAGCTAGAACAAACTTTTACATATTCAAAGGAAGAGTAAATATTCAAAAACCAATCCTCACTAACAAATTGAGGAGCACACTCTTGATTTTCATTAGTTATATGCACTTCTAGTGATGCTAACCTGCGTAGTTAATATCTCAAGCTCGTATGATTCGCAACTTTAGTATATCAAAAGTTCTTATTTCATTTTAGTTGTTCCACCAATAATAAAATTATTTGATTGCAAGAGCTCTAGTCAACCACGGACAGGCATTGTAATGACCTTAACAGAATAAGAGAGACGTCTATATCTTTTAACTTACTTCAGGCACTAGACTTCTCACTTACAAGACAACAAAATCAAGCTACGATAGTACAGTAAGATGCATTACTAATTAGTTTCAATACAACAACATGAGCATAAAACTGTTAAGCTCTAACTAATTAGAATTGTTCTGCCAGAGCATAAAAGCATAGAATGCTATGGTAGTATTCTGTTTCGGATAATGTTTACTTGTTAATCATGTTTCATGTACTAATCTTTTTAAGTTCTACTGACACTAAAAGGTTCAAACATTACATGTTGTGTCTTGGCACTGCACTCAACGTATGCCACTGCACCTATTCGCTTTTTCAGCGCTTCGCCCTGTCATTTTAAAGGAGAAATAAAAGCTTTAACAAATTTGCAATATGAGAAAGAGTGATTAAAGACAAAATATCTGATTGGATTTTCCCTTCTACATTATCTGGTAATCTATGTTCGCTGGAGATGAAGTCTCAAAACAGACAACCTCAATAACTTAAAATTACGACCATTCGCATGTATAAACTGGTTAAATCAGCCCAAAACATATTTCTCGGCTCAGAGACATTCATTTTCTTTAAAGAAGGAATACAAAATCTAATGTATTTTCAATGCTAGTAAACTATGTTGCTGCAACTATCATGCATGTGTTACTGTCATAAGTTTAACCACCATAAAGTGCGGAAAAATAAAAAGTTCCAAAGAGTAGCTGAAAATTCACACAAAATTCCTAATTCAACTGAAAAAACATAACTGAAAATTCACACAAAATCCCTAATTCAACTGAAAAACATAACAAAATCCAAAAATAAGATTAGATTTCTCAATTAAGAGCCAGTAAGTGCAAAGAGAGGAAAAAAAATCTTATTACCTTACTATTTGGGTCTTCAAAACTTTTACAGAACCAGTTGCACAAAAATTTAATTTCTTTCTACACTTATTCAAATTAAACTCCAAAAATTCTAAATTAAAAAAGGATTGAGGGTTTTTCATGCAGAGAGATAGGGTATCGAAGTTTTCAGATGACTTTCATCGGCGATATTGGACTGTACCGTCGGCGGAGAGGAAGAAGAAGTGTTGGAGAGAGAGAGAGAGATAGGAACTCGGTGAAGAACATGGGTTAACACATTGGGGGTATCACATATATTAGGGGTATATTAAAAATGTTTTTAGTGTAATATATATTTAGGTTATTAATAATATATATTTATTTAGGTTTAATAATAAAAAAATAGGAGTTATATTTTGGCGGGTTTAACAAAATTCAGGGAAAATAAAGAGGGAAACATACCTGTTCCAATAGATAATTTTACTATAAAAGCGTTCTAGTAGATTACTTTATTGGGACGGTTATATAACCGTTGCACCAGATATATCTATGGAAACGGTTTTTCTACTATTGCAACGGTTAAATATCAAATTGTGCTAATATCCCCTAAACGTTATTGTAACGGTTAAAATCATTACTCTAGAGGTTCTATGGCAACGGTTATTGAACCGTTGCTAAAATACCGTTGCAATAGGCCCATTTTCTGGAAGTGGTTTGAGCCGGGAGAGGCTAGATTATTGGGTTCTAAGTTAGTCCAGGATGCCTTGGACAAGGTGAAGATCATTCAAGATAGACTACGTACAGCTCAGTCCAAGAAGAAGAGTTATGTGGATTGCAAAGTTTGAGATTTGGCATTCACGATAGGAGACCGAGTATTTCTTCGGGTTTCGCCCATGAAGGACGTGATGAGGTTCGGGAAGAAGGGCAAGTTGAGCCCTAGGTACATTGTTCCATTTGAGATTTTGGATAAGGTGGGAGAGGTGGCCTATAGACTTGCCTTGCCACCGATTTTATCAGCCGTGCACCTGGTGTTTCATGTATCTATGCTCCAAAGGTATATTGCGGATCCATCTCATGTACTTGACTTCATCGGTGTCCAGTTGGATAAGGATTTGACTTATGAGGAGGAGCCGGTAGCCATATTAGCCCGGTAGGTTCGTCAGTTGAGATCGAAGAGTTATCCTTCGGTTCTTGTTTAGTGGAGAGGTCAGCTTGTTGAGGCAGCTACCTGGGAGTCCGAGTCCGATATGCGGAGCCGATATCCCCACCTTTTCCCCGATTCAGGTACCCTTCTATGTTCGTTCGAGGACGAACATTTGTTTTAGAGGTGGAGATTGTGATGACCCAAAAGGTCATCCTGTGTAAATTTAATTAAAACTGTGTTCCGAGGCCTTGAAAGCCTCCGTTAATCTTGCCTCGATGTACGTGCGCAACCCGGGCGCGTAGCCGGGAAGCCTTTATGTGGAAATTTGATAAAAAGTTGAATTTATAATAATTAATTGAATAAAGTTGACTTTGGTCAACATTTTTGGTAACGGACCCGGACCCGTGATTTGACGGTCTCGGAGAGTCCGTAGGAATCGAATTCCGAGGTCCCAAGTCCGAGAAATGAATTTTTAAAGAAAATTATTTTCTTAAAATTATAAAGACTTTTGAAATGGAATTTGATGCGAAACCTGTGTTACCGGGCCCGTATTATGGTTTCGGATCCCGGAACAGGTTTAATATGGTAATTATGAGTTGTCTGTAAAATTTGGTAAGAAACGGACTTGGTTTGACGTGTTTCGGACAAAAAATGAAAAATTTGATAGTTTATGAAGTTTGAGGAAATTCTATAGTTTTTGAAGCTTAATTCGTTGTTTTTATGATATTTTGGTGGTTTTATTACTTGAATAAGTCCGTATGATGATTTTGAAGTCGTGTGTATATTCGGTTTTGAGCCTCGAGGGCTCGGGTGAGTTTCGGATGGGTGTCGGAGTGCAGAAGTGTTAGAAAATCTAGTGTTTTAGGTTGTATCTGGTGTCTGAGGTTTAATGTTATGCGATCGCATAAGAGCCTCCGCGATCGCATAGCACTGCGTAGGGGGGGAGTCAGATTACTCTATGTGATTGCATAGGAAGACCTACGATCGCACGGGTATAGGAGAGCTGAGGTGGGGGCTGGGTAATTACTCTCTGCGGTCGCACCTGCCCATCCGCGATCGCGAAGCCTAAGCCAGGAACCCTGTGCGATCGCAACCACTGCTCTGCGATCGCACTGCCCACTCGCACTTCCACGATCGCATAACACTAATTTTGCCCAGTCATTTAATACCCCAAATTAGAATACTAACACGGGATTTCTCATTTTTCCACTACCTTCTTCTTCTCCACACCTCCTTTGGCCAATTTTGAAGAGCTTCACCACCTTAGCTTCATAGGTAAGTGTTCTTAACTCCATTTCCTTCCATTTTCACCAATCAATATTAGATTCTAGGCCTAAAATCATGGAAATCAAGGGTAGAAATTGGGGTTTTGGGTAGAGTTAGGGCTTTTCCAATTTTTGGGAATTCAACCTCGTTTTGGGGTCGGATTTCAAAACAAATTGTATATTCGGGCTTGTGGGGGAATGGGTGACGGATTTTGGTCTGAACCTCGTGTTTGGACCAAGCGGGCCCGGGGTCGAATTTTGTTATTTTTTGATGAATGATGGGAAATGTATTATTAGGCTTTGGAATTGAATCATTGAGTCATTATTGATATTATTGAGTCGATTATGTCTAGATACTATCGTTTCGGAGTTGGATTCGACAAGGAAAGCGATGATTGAGGCGTGAATTGCATTCTTGGAGCCGAGGTAAGTGTTTGGCCTAACTTTAGTGAGGGAATATGTGTTGGGTCGTATGTGCTACTTGTTTTATCATGTTTAACATATAGGTGAGGTGACGAGTACCTATGCATTGTTTGTCAAGCATGCCCGTGAGTCTATTTTTGGTAAATTACTTGTTATTATTCTGATATTTATTGTGTTATGAAGTAGCTTCCTTTGGGAAGTTGTTTAATTGCTGAGAATACTTGCTTAAGTACTTGTGATATGATGTCTCAGTTGGGAACCCAATTCATTAAGTTATGTATCCATATGAGGTTGGTTATAGTTGAGTCCTTTGCCAGGCAACATTATTATTTTGGTTGATATTCCCCTTGCTGGGTGGTTATGAACTGTATATCACATTGTTGACTTCCTTACCAAACTGTTATTTGTTGTTGATTTGGGTGAGGAAGAGTGTAAAGCACGAAGGGTGATGTCGTGTATTCATTTCATTCATTGCATAGTGAGGAAGAGAGTAAAAGCACGAAGGGTGATGTCGTTCTATGATTATTATTTCTTTCATTTGTACATTGCATAGTGAGAAAGAGAGTAAAAGCACGAAGGGTAATGCCGTGCCATGATTTATATTGCTTTCTTTCATACATTTCATAGTGAGGAAGAGAGTAAAAGCACGAAGGGTGATGCCGTGCCATGATTTATATTGCTTTCATTTATACTGTGCATTGTGAGGACGAGAGTAAAAGCACGAAGGGTGATGTCGTGTACATACTTGTTTGTGTTATTATTTCCTGTTGACTTGTTTCTTTCGTATTGTTGTTTGTTCAGTTATTCATCTTTGATTCTCATTTGTTACCCCCATTACTTGTCCCCGTATTACCATGCTTAACTACTTATTTCTGGCTATTCTCTCCGGTACATATTATAGAACTGTACAGGTAAATTGTTGTTGCCGTGTCTAGCCTCGTCACTACTTCGCCGAGGTTAGGCTCGGCACTTACTCAGTACATGGGGTCGGTAGTACTGATGCTACACCTGCACTTCTTTATGTTGTGCAGATCACGCAGCCGGACCCAGTGGACATCATTAGAGGGAGTATCCTTCAGTCCATATAGGCGACACCGAGGTAGTTCCGCAGGCGTTCGTGGATCTCGGCATCATCTTCTATCTTATTGTTTCTGTCTTATCTTAGTATCATAAGCAGTTGTACTCTTCATTTCAGACTTTTGTTGTAGTAATCTTAGGCAGTCCATGAGATGTTGTGACACCAATTCTGGGGGATTTTGTTCGTAACTTTTGTGGCAACTATCTTATTAATATATAGACTCACAGCTTCCGCACTATTATTAACTGTTTATGTTCATTGTTTCACTTTTAATGGCTTAAGTAAAGAAAGTTATTAAATTAACTCAAACGTTGGCTTGTCTAGCGGGTACAACGTTAGACGCCATCACGGCCTGAAGGTGGGATTTTTGGGTCGTGACAGTTTTATACGTCAATACCACACAAGAGGGGGGGGGGGGTTGTGTGGTGTCCAATTTTCGAGTGCAGTCTCTATAGAAGAACCAGGTTCTTCTAGGTGCTCCAACTTCTACAGTTTGCGGAATAATAATTGCAGAAATAAAAGAACACAACAACTTTACTTGGAAAACACCTGGCTCATAAGGTGAAAAACCCACGACCTACTTCCCAGTAGGATTTTTCCAAACTCTTCACTATGTCAATGAGCCAAACAACATTTACAAATAAACTCTTTTTTAAACCTAAAGACTAACTCTAATCCCCTTGTAGCAAACTAGCATCTAGCTAATTGCGACAAACTTCAAGTTAACTCTAACTTGAACATTGTGTACCTATTACAATTGCTTCTAGATAAAGCTGAAAGATATAATTTGTAATCACCTACTACAAACAACTATACTCAAAAGATAACAGATGGAACTGGTTCTTCGAGCTGGTTCAAGTAGCTTTTGAGTCGCACAGTGATTCTTCACATGAACTGCTTGCAAAATTGCTTTGGTAATTTTTCTTTTAATTCTTGTTTCACTTCTGTGTATGTGCAACACTCTTCTGCAGGAACACTTCGACAATTTATAGAATCAGTAGTTGAGACGTTGAAGTAGAATTCTTATGCAAATCTTCCTTGGTGGAAGAGTTTGAGTTTATCTCAACTTCTTTGATATTCCTTTATCTTGATTCTGTCCTACCTGAATACGAAGTCCATCTCCCTATCAATTTGCAATCTTTTCGCTTAGGAGATAACCCCTTAATTCAGAGATGATGTTTATCTCTTACGTATGGACTCATCTCGCGCCGTCTAGTCTGTTTGTCTATGTTTGCCCTGATGGATCTGGTTCAACTGTGTGGACATTTGTCATTCTTCAAACCCATCCAGTGACTTGATTGTGGAAATTTGTCATTCTTCAAAACTATCTAGTGACTTGATTTAACAAATTCCCCCTTTTTGATGATGACAAACTCTATGCTTAAACCTGTAGACACTTCAATCTAACATAGACACTTTTTATAGCATTAAGCATTTATCATGGAGAACCAGGTTCATTAGGTTATAAACATCACAGTTTTGTATAGCACATCTTCCCCCTTTGGCATCATCGAAAAGTTGCAAACTGATAAACTTACCAGAACTTTAATAATTACTCATGGCCATTTAGGCAACTGCAGGTGCAAAGCATGAATTAATCATCAACATAAACCAAAAAATGTAAGCTATTTAAGAAACTGAGATAAAGTCAAGAACAGAATAGAAAAATTCATTGATTTGATAATTGTTCAGGCACCAAACACAAAAATAAATAAAACAGTCACAACCGTGAGAAAAAAAATAGAACAGACTTAGACAAAACAATCCCAAACTGGGTCATATAGGGGTTTTGGAGGCACTGGACACCTAAGGCTGGGAAGGGGTAGAGGTTGGGTTCTTTGCTTGGAGAAGGGAGAGCATCTGTTGCAGTACACCCTTATTCTTCTCCTTTTCCTTAGCTAATTATGCTTTGAGAGCATCCCGCTCAGCTTCAACCTCTGTAAGGCGAGTCTTCAAACGAAGGATCTCAGCATCCTTGACCTCACCTTCATGCACAAGCGTCCTGACCTTGCTATTCACAGGCATTTTCCTAGATGAACCAGGTTCATCCTCAGGGATATTCACAATGTAGTCACAGGTCAGTAGCGTGTTATTCCCAAAGTGGTCCTTAGCAGTCTCCATTTTAGCCTTCTTCACTGGCACCTTGAAGTGAGAAAGCACAGTAGTTAGGATGAACCCATACATGGTGATATCCGTATATCTTGCAATGTGCCTTCGTTCTTGCCTGGGCAGTAGGCACTTGATCAAAAACTCAAAGATCAATTTACGTTGTGGCCTCATCTCACTCTTAAACACTGCTCTGGGATCGAACTCTTGCTCATTCTCACTGAAAAATCTTGTGATTTGAAGAGCTGAAGGCAGTCCATCCAAACTTGGCCCCCTCAGAAGGGATATTCAGTATGTCCCCCAGTTCTTTTACATCAAAAGAGATCTCGACTCCCTGTACCCTAGTAGAAACCCTTCCATCTTTAACCTCCGCATTGGCCATAAACTCCATTAGCTCATTTCTTGCCAGCATGCCATCAAGATGAAGGACCATGTCCTTTCAACCCTACACATCCAACATCTCTAATAGAAAAATCATTCGAGACTCTTCAAGGTCCCTAAAAATCTTCCCTTTCAGAATAGTACGCTTCCTAAACATTGTGAGTTTGTCTGTCTCCTCATCAGACACTTCTGCTTCCTCTCCACTCCACTTAGCATGATTAATGAACGTAACCTTCTTTGATATAGACCTGGTTCGCTTGGCAACTGTTGAGGGTTTGGCAGACACAGAAGCTGACTTCTTGGAAGAAGTCTTGGCCTTCTTGGGCTTTGGTGTCTCAACCTCAACCTGTGCCGGCTTTTCCTCTTGATGGACCAGGTCCATCTCATCATCATCAACCTGAACTGCCTCAACATGCTCGCCAACCTTTGCCTTTCCCTTGGAAGCTTTCTTCTTCTTTCTCTCCCTCAGAGCTTTCTACATCTCTTCTTCACTTTGCCTGACAGTACTTCTAGTAGTACGACTCTTAGGAGCAGAAGCATCATCAGTTGAAGAGGTCTTTCTCTTCTTGGTTGGTACTAGAGTATCAACTTTCTTGGTTTTGGGGGTTCTCTTTTTCTTAGGTTTGTAGCTTTCCCCCAATTTTCTCATCAAGTCAGCAAAGGTTTCTTTAATAGGTGAACCAGGTTCATCAACTGCATGCTGTAGATTTTCCAATCCTGCTGCTGCTTCTCCAGAGTTGCTTCCCCCTAAGTCCTTGACGCCCTCTTCAGAAATCACAGGAGCGGGGCCACAAATTGCCAGTGTGACACCTTCCTTCCCAATTCCCCTTTCAGAACTCCCTTCTCCTTCTCTCTCAATTTCTTTATTTTTACCATCTTTCCTTCTCCTATCAGGTATTTCTACATCCACTACAGACCCAATTAAGATAAACCTATTTTCAGCTATTTCAGGATAAGACCTAATTTCAGAAATTACCTTTTCAGTATGGATGAACCAGTTGCTTCTTCCTCATTTGCAAATTTGAAAGACTCGCTTGAATTCTCAGAATCTTGGGCCTGACTTGCCTGAAGGTTTTCGTTCAATTTCTTAGCAAGAGAGCCATAGGCAACTGTTTTCCTGGCTAGCATTTTTACTCGACATTTTCTGGGTACTGGAGTAGGGCTTGGTGTAACGGTTTGAGCTATTTGGGGTGAAGGAGTGGGTGCTGAAATGGGTTCTAGAACTGTAGTGTTTTAAGGGGTGGAAGAGCATGATGTAGATTTTGTGGAGGAGCTATGTTGTGATGGAGAATTTGACCTGGTATCTTCAAGAGCGATACTATTTTCAGGGGTGGTTGATGAGGATGTAGCAGGAGGTGGTGTGGAAGACATGTTTATGAAGCTTTTAGAGGTAGGGGGCTGTGATCGCTTTGATTGAAAGAAATGATGAACTTGGTTTGACGGTTATGCTTTTTGATGAAGAGAGAGTGAGAGATTAGAGAGGTAATGATGGCCTTTTAAAGATGTGGTTAATAAATGTGCAACAGGCTTAATTCTTGGTCAAGTGAGAGTCTAATCGGTGCAAGAGTGTTAGTGGATTTGACGGTTCTGACTCCCTACAATCTGGCTAATTAAGATTCGATTGGACTCTTTGGAACGGGTTCATTTTGAGATAAGTACTGACAATTTGAAATAGGCCAAATATAGATGGAGTCTTGCTCATGTGTGACTATAGTTATTTCAATAAGTGTATAGTGATGCGCACGTACCTTGTCAGTGAGATGAATCAGCCACGATGAACCAAGTTCATCGTATTAGAGTCTCTTGTTTTGGCCTCAATTAACAAAAATAAAAAACATCATTAGTAACCAAAGAATCATATTAACAAATGGCAAGAGAGTATGGCATTTAAGACATGAAACTGAGCAATGATTAATCTGGTTAGTTGCATATTTCAGTGATTCTAGCAAAAAAAAACATTTTTCATATTATTTTTTTCATTTTTGTTTTGAACTGGTTCAATTAGGTGATCTTAATCATCCCTAATTATAACTTGTTTCTCTCAAAATGCTCCCTACTTAGTGCTTTAGTAAAGATATCAGCAATTTGTTTGTCAGTAGCACAGAATTCGATTGAGATCATTCCCTTCTCATAGTTATCTCTTAGGAAATGGTGTCTGACATCTATGTGCTTGGTTCTCTTATGATGAACCGGGTTCTTCATCATATTAATAGCACTAGTGTTATCACGGAAAATAGGAATGCATCCAACCTCTATACCAAAATCTATGAGTTGTTGCTTAATCCACAACAACTAAGCACAACATGAGGTTGCAGCCACGTACTCAGCCTCAGCAGTAGACAAGGCTATTGAGTTCTGTTTCTTGGTGGCCTAAGACACAAGGAAAGAGCCCAAAAATGTGCCATGCCTGAAGTACTTTTCTTGTCAACCAGGAAACCTGTATAATCTGGATCAGCATATCCTACAAGGTCGAAATTACTACCTTTAGGATACCAAAGGCACAGGTCAGTGGTGCCTTTCAAATATCTCAAAATTCTCTTCACTGCAGTTAGATGGGACTCCTTTGGATTTGCTAGAAATCAAGCACAAATCCCTACACTGAACACATTGTCAGGTCTACTGGCAGTGAGATACAATAAAGACCCAATCATCCCTCTGTACAACTTTTGATCAATGGATGAACCAGGCTCATCCACATCTAATTTTGTGGTCGTTGCAATGGGGGTGTCTATTTCCTTTGAGTCTTCATTTTTAAATCTTTTGAGCAGCTCTTTCACATATTTTTGCTAGTGGATCATTGTTTCATTTGAGTTTTGATTAATTTGCAATCCTAAAAAGAAATTTATCTCACCCATCATACTCATCATAAACTCACTCCCCATAAGTTTAGCAAATTCCTTACTCAATTTTTCAGAAGTTTCCCCAAATATTATGTCATCAACATATATTTGTACTACCAGAAGATTCTTACCTTTTTCCTTTAAGAACAAGGTGCTATCAATTTTACCTCGTTTGTAGTCATGTTCTAGCAGGAATTTAGATAGCCGCTCATACCATGCTCTTGGTGCTTGCTTGAGTTCATACAAAGCCTTGTCAAGTTTATACACATGGTTAGGTGTCTCCTTGCTTTCAAATCCTGGAGGCTGCTTGACAAATACTTCTTCTTTTAGGTATCCATTGAGGAAAGCACTCTTTACATCCATCTGGTGGAGAGTGAACTCCATGTGGGAAGAAAATGCTATAAGAAGCCTGATAGCCTCCAGTCTTGCCACAGAAGAAAAGGTCTCATCATAGTCAATTCCCTCTTCTTGACTATATCCTTGAATAACTAGTCTAGCCTTGTTTCTTGTAACCGTTCCATCTTCATCGAGTTTGTTCCTGAAGACCCACTTTGTGCCAATCACTGATCTATCTAGTTGTATGGGTACAAGATGCCAAACTTGACTTCTTTCAAATTGATTTAGTTCTTCTTGCATGGCATTTACCCAGTCAGCATCATGTAAGGCTTCAACAATGTTCTTTGGTTCGATCAAAGATAGAAAGGCATCAAACGCACACAGATTTTTCAAGGAGGATCTGGTTTTGATTCCAGATGCCAGGTCTGTTATGATGTTCTCAAGGGGGTGAGAACTTTGATATCTGTGTGGCTTGAGCACCAATTATTCACGACTTGATGATCCCATGATTTCTTGTTGTTGTGGAATAGGATCAGGGCCAAGTTCCAATGAAGTTTGCTGTTGAGTTCCCCCTGTCATTTTTCTTGGGGTAGTTGGACCTGGTCCATCACTTCGATCTTCCATAGTTTCTCCAATTTGATCACTGCTTCTGACCAGTCCAAGCTCCTCATCTTCTAGTTCCTGTCTCTCAGAGAGAATGTTAGTTTCATCAAAACCAACATGCACACTCTCTTCTACACACATAGTTCTTTTATTATATACTTTATAAGCTTTGCTATGTGATGAATATCCCAAGAATACTCCCTCATTACTTCTAGGATCAAATTTACCTAGGGAGTCTTTGTCGTTGTTGTGCACAAAGCACTTGCATCCAAAATCCCTAAGGTGGGATATGTTGGGCTTTGTCCCTTTAAGTAATTCATAAGGAGTTTTCTCTACCAGTGGTCTGGTCATGCGTCTATTGATTATGTAGCATGCAGTGTTTATTGCTTCTTCCCAGAAGCTATGGGGTAGTTTGCTAGAAAGAAGCATGGTTTTATCCATATCTTCAAGAGTTCTGTTCTTTCTTTCAACAACCCCATTTTGCTGTGGGGTTCTAGGGGCAGAGAAGTTGTGATTTATACCATGTTCATCACAGAATTCAGCAAACTTTGCATTTTCAAATTCAATGCCATGATCAAATCTTATTGATGCAAGTTGATTTCCTAACTGTTTTTGAGTTTTTCTAACAAATGAAATAAACATTTCAAAGGTCCAAGTGAACCTGGAGTAGTCATCAACTAGCACCATTACATATTTCTTACCACCTCTACTCAGAGTTCTCATAGGATCACATAGATCCATATGAACCAGTTCCAACGTCCTGGTGGTACTGACCATTTTCTTGCTTTTGAATGAGGATCTTACTTGCTTCCTCCTTGCACATGCCTCACAAACTTTGTCTTCCTTGAACTTAATGTTAGGAAGCCCTACCACTAAATCCTTGGAGACTAATTTGTTAAGCTGATTTAGACTTGCATGACCAAGTCTTTTGTGCCAAAGGAGGGGATCACTCTCCAACACACTTAAACAGGTGATTTCATTTTCTGATAGTGTGGACAGGTCTATGACATAGATGTTATTCACTCTTTTTCCCTGCAAGGCAATCTTGTCAGTAAGAAAGTTAATCACAAAACATTTTGTGGAAGTGAATGCTACCAGGTTACCTTTGTCACATAGTTGTGACACACTGATCAGGCTATATTTCGAGCCATCTATCAAGTACACATTCTTAATGGAACGCGTGGCATCCTTACCTACCTTACCAACCCCAATAATTTCACCTTTCTTTTCATTTCCAAAGGAGATATTTACTCCTTTTAGGTTTTCAAGTGAAAGGAATTGTTCCTTGTTCCATGTCATATGTTTTGAGCAGTCGCTGTCCAAGTACCAAATTTGACTGCTTCCTCTCACTTGAACCTACAAAAGGAAATCAAGGGTTAGTTTTACGGACCCAAACTAGTTTGGGTCCTTTTCTATGAGAGAAAGGATGAATCAAGCTTTTTCTGGCCCAATTTGGTAACCAGTTTTTCTTTCGAACAAAACTTTCACTTCTTCGACTGGCCTGCTCTTTTGCAGTACATTTAATTTTGTAGTGGCCAGTCTTACCACAGTAGGTGCAGATTTTATTCTCAGGAAGAGTGAGATACTTGTTTTTGTGATCCTATTTGGGCATTTGACTCCCAAATCCAAGTCCTCTTCTGTTGCTACTATGATTTTCTTGAAGCCATGTCAAGGCATCAGAGGATTTATTCCATTTGCAAGTTCGATCTAATTCATGTTTGACTTTACCAAGTTCTTCTTTTAGTACCCTTATCTGTTCATCTTTAATGTACATATTATCCTTTAGTTTTCCCACATTATCTTCTAACATGAGTTGAGAATGATCAACAGTCTTCTTGCTAGTTCCTAGTTTCAGTTTTAAATTTTCAGATTTTAGCTCTAGGATCTTAGTTTCAAGTTGATGAACCTGGTTCTTCAAGGCAGTTTTTCTTTTTCAGATTCACTTAATCTGATTTCCAGGTTCTTGCACTTTGATTTTAACATTACACACTCTTTAGACAGTTGTTCTTTCTCTTTGTTTATTTCTTCGGAATCATCCATGAAATCAAGTAGCAACTCAGAGAGGTTTTCTTTAGATAGGAACTTTATATTGTTTTTTAGATGGGATATACTTACCTCTAGTTCTTCATATGATTCCTCATTTGATTCACCAATTGCCATGAGTGCATGTTCTTCATTCTCACCATCTTCTGATTCTTCATCTGAGCTTTCCCCCCAAGCAGCAACCATAGCTTTTGTTGTGGTTTTCTTGGGTTAGACCAGTTCCTTCTTCCTGTTCCTTCGTTCAAATCTCTCCATTTTCCATTCTACTTCCCACTAAGGACAGTTCTTGATGTGGTGGTCCGTCTTTCCACATTTGTAGCATCCCTCGTTGGTTGGCCTTTTTGGAGCTTTTGCTTTGTTGTAGTTTCCACCTCTTGAGATAACCTTTTTCCTTATGAGGTAGTTTCTGAATTCCTTAGTGATAATGGACATCTCATCTTCCTCCAGATCTTCTCCCTCTGTGATTCTAATTGCTTGACTTCTTTCCTTCTTAGGAGCATCCATTTTCATTATCTGCCTTCTAAGTTCGTAGGCAGTGAGATTTCCAATTAGCTCATCCAACCTTATGGTTGCCATATTTTTGGATTCCTGGATAGCAGTGATCTTGCTTTCCCAAGAGATTGGCAAGACCTTAGTCATGATCTTCTCCACCCTGTCCTCTTCAAGAATGACCCTTCCAAGAGACTTGAGTTCATTGGTCAGTGTTGTGAACCTTCTTGGATTGTCTCTCCTTCTTTCATAGTGAAGTTTTCATATTGGGAGTATAGTAGAGTACCTCTTGATCTTTTCATTTGAGGTGTTCCTTCGTGATCTACTTGCAAGGTATCCCAATTTTTTTTGGCAGTGGTTGATAAATAGGGATTTTACCTTGTTCTATACTCTAACTGCTTAAGTTTTGGATACATTTGTACATAAAATAGCCCCAAAATCTTACATGTTGTGCTTGCTGCAGGATTGAGCCAAATATGATGACAAAAAGTAAAAAACCTGCTAACAAAGGGGTGAATCTTGATCAAGTACCAAGAACAACAAAAAGGCCTACCTCAAGTGACCACCGCGACCGTGGTTCAATCTTCACGATCCACGGTGGTGAAGTTCAGAGAAGCCTCTTCAAAGGAAAAAGACCACCGCAACCGCAGTCCAATCTTCGCGGTCCGCGGTGGTGAGATTCAGAGGACATGATTTTGAAGGCAAAGGGCACAGCGGACCGCGGTCCATTTTATGCGGTCCGCGGTAAAGAAGACTCAGAGACCCAGCAGCTGAAGCCAAAGCAGTCCACCGCGGATCGCGGTCACTTTTACGCGGTCCACGCTAACCCCGCAGGGGTATTTTTGTCCGGAATTTCGGTTGGGTATAAATAGCTTCTTTTGTATTTTTTAGGTTACGCTTGGTATCAGCAGTAGTGGGAAGCTCGTGAATAGTCTATTTTCATCTTTTGTTGCAATTTCAGCTTCATTCCAACATTGAATCTTCTTATTTTATTTTATAAATTAATCATATGGGTTTTTCTTCATCTATTTTTGTGATTTCTTCATTGATTATGAGTACCTAAACCCATTAGCTAGGGTTGTGGCTCAACCCTAGTGTGGGTAATTAATGGGTTCTCTAAATTAAGGCTTAGATGTTTATGGGTGATGGATATTTGGGTTGATTTATGATTTTATTGTTAAAATTGGTGGTTGAAAACACCAAATTGTGTTCAATTGACCGTAACCCCGCAGGGGTATTTTTGTCTGGAATTTTGGTTGGGTATAAATAGCATCTTTTGTATTGGTTTTAGGTTACGCTTGGTATCAGCAGTAGTGGGCAGCTCGTGAATAGTCTATTTTCATCTTTTGTTGCAATTTTAGCTTCATTCCAACATTGTATCTTCTTATTTTATTTTATAAATTAATCATATGGGTTTTGCTTCATCTATTTCTGTGATTTCTTCATTGATTATGAGTAGCTAAACCCATTAGCTAGGTTTGTGGCTCAACCATAGTGTGGGTAATTAATGGGTTCTCTAAATTAGGGCTTAGATGTTTATGGGTGATGGATATTTGGGTTGATTTTTGGTTTTATTGTTAAAATTGGTGGTTGCAAACACCAATTGGTGTTTAATTGACTTGGGTCCTTCTTGAGAAAGAGTACTCGAGTCTAGGAAATCAACCCAACAAGTAATTGGGATGAAATCATGAGAAATGGTAGTCCTAATTAACGGGTTAAACCTCGAGAGAGTAAAACCCTACTTGAGCCCATATTTCTTGTGCATATTTGACACACAATTGACCTTGAGAAAGGCAATTAGGCATAGCAACTCAAACTACCGAGAGGTATAGAGTGGGTAACGTTGGAGCATTTGGCTATATCATAATTCCCCGACTAACTTCTTTTCCTTATGTATTAGAATCCGTTAATTACTCGCCTAGGTAGAAGTCATAACCCTAGTGCCTTTATCCAATTAGTAAACAACCCAAAAAGATAATAGTAGTTCAATTGCAATCATTATTAGTATAAATCATAGTTATAGTACAAAACCAACAATCATGAAAAGTGTCATCAAGAACACGAACCATTGCTAGATCACTTAGAAACTCACTCCAAATCATAAATCCCTGAGGATTCGATCCCAACCTTTCGGGTAAAAGCTGCACCGACCCTTGTCTTCCTACTCTAATAGTAGTGTGGGTGAGAGTCGATAAATTTTTGGCGCCGTTGCCAGGGATTTATACGGTGTTGATTATCTACATGAATAGTAGTGTTAAGTGTTTTTCTTTCCTTTTTCTATTTAACGTGTGAGTTGAATCATTTCAGTTCTGATGGAGGATCCTTTGGGAAACATTGTGGAGGAGGTATATGAAAACCAAGAAGAGGAAATAAACCAAGTACCTCCTCCCAGGCGAGGCCGACCGGCCAATATTAATGAGGACAATGAGGATCCTCCTCCACCTCCAACTGCTAGAGCTGCCCCTCGGGTTCTTCCAAACGAGGGGTATGCAAGTGCCATTGTCTCGTCGAGGATTCGGGCGGAATATTTTCAGATAACAAATGTGATGCTTACCCTTTTGGAGTAGAGGGTTTATTTCACCGGAGCTACGCACCAGAATGCTTATAAACATCTCAAGGGCTTCGTGGATACCTGATGGGGTAGTAAGCAGACGAAATGCATTGAGACTTCGGTTATTCCCCTTCTCTCTTAGAGGGAAGTCTCTTGACTGGCTCGAGCGGCTTTCCAACCACTCAATATCTACTTGGGATGAGCTCGCAAAAAAATTCATTGCTAAATTCCTCTCCCCAAGTCATATGGCGGCGCTCAAAGATGAAATCTTAGCCTTTAAGCAAGAACCCAACGAGCCTTTGCATGAGATATGGGAGACATACCGGACCATGGTTAAGGAATGTCCAAACAATGACATGACTGAAGCCATGATCCAACAGATTTTCTACCGAGGGATAAACAGTGTCAATCAATGTGTGGTCAATCAGTTGGCTGGTGGAAATTTCATGAAATTGAGTAACGCCGAGGCATGTGAGATACTAGATGAGATGGCTGACACATCGTTAGCATGGCAAAGTAGAGCAAACATACCTCAGGGTGAGACCGGTGTCAATAGTCTTCACAAAGAACTTCAAGAACAGGGGAAAGCAATTGCCGAGCTCACGACCACTATGAACCAACTTGCAAAGGCCCAGCTTCAACAATTACAAAGGCCTAAGCAAGTAAATGCCATGGAGTGAGTGAAGCAAAGAAGACCCCGGGGAAATTCTAAGCAAATCAACAATGATCAGGGTGACCAAGGGCCAAGTGGATATGGTCAAGAAGAGGAATATTATGACCAAGAAGAGGATGTGATGTATGCCAACAACTACCAAGGTCAAGGAAACAGTCAAAGCAACAATTAGAATTGGAGAAACCAAGGCAACAATCAAAGTTGGGGGAATCAAAGACAAAGAAATTGGAACAATAACAACAACGCTCGAAACTGGGGGAACAACAATGATCGACAATGGGGGAACAACAATGAAGACAATTGGAGTGGAGGTAACAACAACAACAACAACTGGGGTGGCAATGGTAACCGAGGGTCGGGCTTTCAAAGGCCCTCGATGTACCAACAACCAAGCAATCCACCCCCGTACCAATCTCAAGGACAAAGCTCATCGAGCAATGATATGGGAAGAATTGAAAACATGTTCAAGCAGATGATGGAGCGAAATGCAGACTCTGATGCTCAGTTGGCCTCTCACAATACCTCCATTAGGAACCTTGAAGTACAAGTGGGCCAGATTTCTCATGCCTTAAACACACGCCCAAAGGGCGCACTACCGAGTGATACGGTGGTGAACCCGAAGGGTGGGAACAATAATAATACTGGTCACACCATGGCGGTGACCACGAGAAGTGGAAAAGGTGGTGAAGCAAGTACTTCTTGGCAAAGGCAAATTTGTTTAACCAAAAAATAAGATCTTTTGACTAAAGCTTAATTTAGGATAAAACTCGGGTTACTGATAATCGAATTAGTAAAATAAATAATAAAGTAGCAATAATTTCAAGAGCAATATATAAAGAATAAAATAGCTTAGTATCCCAGAAATCAGATGATCCCGTTTGTTACATTTTTTATCCCTTTTATAGGGATGTTCTCCTAGTACAACGTTTGTATTTATGTCATGATAGACTATTTAATGCTTAATTATTACATTTATGAAGCGTTACAATGATGAATAGTAACTGTTATTTTAGGAGTTACATAACGTACAAGACATTGATTGCTGATCTTCGAATCGGCCCATTATTGCGTCCGAATTCGTTGTGACCGTGTCTCTTCTTCTTTGATGATCTTTCTGTGGCTAATTCCTTGTATTGACCATACCTTTTTATCCCCTGTCCACGTGTGATGTTTTATTTAGTCCACCTGGTTGGCTGAGTCATCCAAAATTTGTACACGTATGAGGCTATATTTTTTACCAATACAAAATTGTTCTTGATGATGATGAAATTCCCCATGATGAACCACCAATTGAAAATGAGCAAGTGGTGGAAGATCCAACTACAAGTGAGGTGAGAATTGATATACATGATAATGGGGAGGACTTGCAAAGGGACGTGAACCCGTCTAGGGAACACGTGATTGATATGCCGAAACTGGTGGTCCCACAAGCCAAGGCACCATTGCCTAGGCCCCCTCCTACTTACCCTCAAAGGTTGGCCAAACAAAAGCAAGAGACCCAATTCAAGAAGTTTATTGATATGATGAAGAATCTTTCCATCAATGTCCCGTTGGTTGAAGCCTTGGAACAAATGTCCAGTATGCTAAGTTCATGAAGGACTTAGTCACCAAAAAACGGTCTATGGAGTGTGAAACCATCAAGATGACTCACCAAGTGAGTGCTATAGTACATTCCATGGCACCGAAACTTGAAGACCCGTGAGCTTTTACCATTCCTTGCACTATCGGCAGTGCGGACTTTGCCAAAGCCTTGTGTGACCTTGGGACGAGTATTAACTTGATGCCATACTCGGTATTTAAAATATTGGGAATCGGGAAACCTAGGGCGACCTCAATGCGTTTGCAAATGGCGGATAGGTCGATGAAGAGGCCCCTAGGGATAATTTATGATGTGTTGGAGCGGGTTGACACATTTATTTTGCCCGCGGACTTTGTCATTCTGGATTTTGAGGTCCCCGTCATTTTGGGAAGGCCCTTCCTTGCCACAGGGAAGGCTTTGGTTGATGTTTGTTGTTTTACACGTCAATATCACACAAGAAGATAGATTAATTTGTGTGGTATCTAATTTTTAGAGTGATGTCTTAGTAGAAGAACCCGGTTCTTCTTGGTGCTCCAACTTCTACTGTTGCGGAATAATAAAAACAGTAAAGTAAGAACACTGAGATTTTTACGTGGAAAACACCTGGCTCAAAAGGTGGAAAAAACACGACCTACTCCTCAGTAGGATTTGCTAAAACTCTTCACTAAGACTCTGAGCCGAACATGACTTACAAAATAAACTCTTTTGTAATCCTAGGACTAACTCTAATCCCTTCGTAGTAACTAGCCTCTAGCTAATTTCTAAAAGCTTCAAGTTAACCCTAACTTGAACAATGTGTACCTATTACAATTGCTTCTATGAAAGTTGATAAGATATAATATTAAAACACCTACTACAACCAACTAGACTCAATAAACAAACGGATGAAACTGATTCTTCTAGCTGGTTCAAGTAGCTTCAGATTCGCACTCTCCAATTTGGCTCGAACTGCTTGCAAAATTTCTTCACGAATTTTGCTCTCAATTCTTGATAAATTTCTGCTTTAGTGCGTCTACATATCATAAGAACAATATGCAATTTATAGGAGTTAGTAGATAAGGAATTAACTAGAATCCTAATGCAACTTTTCCTTGGTGAAAGAGTTTTAGTCAAACTCAACTCCTAAATCTTTTCTTATCTTAGATTCTGTTCTTATTGAATAAGGAGTCCTTCTCCAATTTCGTTTTTGCAATCTTTTCAATCAGAAGATATCTCAATTTTATCAGAATACATTTATCTCTTGCATGTGCATCTCATGTGCCTTTGACTGTGCTGGTCTATGTCACATGTGATGGACCTGGTTCATCTCGGAGTTCCTTTGTCAATCTTCAAAACTATTTCCTTTCTTGGGCCAACAAATTCCCCATTTTTGATGATGACAAACTTTGTGCTTCAAGCCTGTTTCAACTTAGTCCAACATTGACATATTTAAGAGTATTAAGCATTTATCATAAAGAACCAGGTTCATTAGGTTATAAATATCACATGTTCAGAGCACAACATATCTTCCCCTTTTTGGAATCATCGAAAAGTTACAAAATGATAAACTTACCAGAGTTGTTAACAATTACTCATGGCCATTGAGGCAACTGCATATGCAATCATGGATTAATCGTCAATAATCAACTAAGAATTCAAACTATCAAAAATTAGAGATACTGAATCAGAGCAAAAAGCATCAGATTTCATTGATAGAGAGAATACGATTTTGTCACAATCCAAAAAATAAAACAAAAACAGTTAAAACATGAGCAACAAACAAAAATTCTGAATCTGGGTCACTGAAAGTTCTAGGCAGGCTAGGAAATTAAGGCTTGGAAACACTGCAGATCTGGTTCGTTTAGCCAAGGTAGATGGTTCAGCAGAATTAGAAACAAATGAAGACTTCTTTGAGAAAGTCTTGGCTTTCTTGAGCTTAGGGGTCTGAACCTCTACCTTTGCCACTTTTTCACTTTGATAGACCAGGTCCATCACATCCACTTCAACAGCCTCAATAGGCTCAACACCTTTTCTTTCCCTTTTCCCTTCTTTTCTTCTTACTCTCCTCTAAAGCTCTTTTCAACTCGTCCTCACTTTGCTTTACCTTGATCCTTGTAGTTTTTCCTCTTAGAAGAGAAATATTAGAAGTCTCAGAAGGAGCAGCTTTTCTTTTCTTACTTTCTCTTGATGTTTCAGACGTTTGAGCTTTAGGAGTTCTTTTCTTCTTTGGATTGTAATTATCGCCTAACATTTTCAGCAGATCCGACAGGGTTTCCTCAGTAGATGAACCAGGTTCATCTGTGTGCTTTCCTAAATTTACTAACCCTTCAGTGGCTTCTCCTGATTCACTTCCCCCTGCGTTCTTGCTACTTTCTTCCTCCTTTTCTGGTTCAGCTCCACAAATAGTCATTTTTACAAATTCTTGCCCTATTCCCCTCTCTTCACTCCTTACTCCCTCTCTCTCTTTTTCTTTTTCAATTTTATTTTTACCTCCTCTTCTTCTTGTTTCAGGCATTTCCACATCCACCACAGACCCAACTAGTATGAACCTATTTTTTAAATTTTCAGCGACCTCAGAAATGACCTCAGAAGAAGGTTATGGTACAGAAGTTACCTGTTCAGAATCAAAAGACCCAGTTTCTTCCCCCTCAGTCATTGACTTAAAAGAGTCATCGGAAATTTGGGAATGGTTTTGTAAGGGAGGGGATGACTTGAATGAAATTTTAGTTTTGAATATACGGTTAAGGCTTCCCTAGAATCTAGGTATTTTAATTTGGTGAGGATTCTTGTTGAAACGGAACTAGTTCAAAGTCAACTGGATAGGCTTTTGAAGATTTTGGGCTTGAGTAGGACTCTGCTCATGATTTAATTATTGATATTTCAAAGTGTGTAGAGTGTAGAACACATACCTCGCCTTTCAGATAAACCAACACGATGAACCAGGTTCATCATTTCAGAATCGTCTTGATCAAGCCTCAATTTGAAGAGATAGAAAAAAATTCATTAGTGATTAGTGAGTCATATAAAAACATGGCCTAAGAGTATACTTTTTACAGTATGAGACTGAGAAATTGTTAATCTGATTATTTACACCAGTTTCAGACTTTTCTAGCCAATTTTTTTCATGTATTTACATTCTGAAATGGTTCAATCAGGTGATCTTAATAATCCCTAATAGTAACTTGTTCCTTTCAAAATGCTCTTTACTCAGTGCTTTTTAAAGATATATGCATGGTTTCACAACCAACTGGTTACTTCTTCAAGTTCCTTCAATGCCTTGTTGCTGTGGAACAGGATCAGGCACAGGTTCTAGTGAGGTTTGGGAATTAGTTTGTTCAGTTCCCCCTGTCATGTTGCTTGGGATGGATGAACCTGTTCCATCACATGTTCCGTCCTCCAATGTTGCTTTAGTTTGGACTCAATTTCTGACTATCCCAATTTCTTCATCATCTTGTTCATTACCAACCCCAGTGATTTCACATTTCTTTCCATTTCCAAAGGAGACATTTCCTACTTTGAGGTCGTCAAGTGAAAGGAACTAGTCCTTGATGCCAGTCATGTGTTCTGAGCAGCCACTATCCATGTACCATATTTGGCTACTACCTTTCACTTGAATCTACAAAAGAAAATCAGGGGTTAGACTTAGGAACCCAAACTAGTTTGGGTCCCTTTCTATAAGCAAAAGAATGAATTAAATTCCTTTTAGCCCAACTTGGTAGCCAATTCTTCCCTCAAACAAAACTTTTGTTCTTTTGACTGGACTTTTCTTTTGCATTACATTCACTTTTAAAGTGACCAGTCTTACCACAGTGAGTACAAATCTTGTTCTCAGGAAGATTGAGGTACTTGCTTTTAGGATCCCACTTAGGTAGCGGATTTCCAAAGCCAAGTCGTCTTCTATTGCTACTATGATGTTCCTGTAGCCATGTCAAAGCATCAGAGGACCTGTTCCATTTGCTAGTTCTATCTAGTTCATGCTTGACGTTTCTTAGATCCTCATTAAGGACTCTTATCTGCTCATCTCTTTTGTTCAAAGCGTCTTTCATTTTTCCTAGGTTTTCTTATAATGTGAGTTGTGTGTGATCAGCTTTGTTTTCACCTGTTCCTAATTTCAGTTTTAGATTTTTAGATCTTAGCTCTAGGACAGTGATGTCAAGTTCATGAACCTGGTTCTTTAACTCATCATTTTTACTATCACTTTCACTAGCCCTAAGTTCCAGATTTTTGCACTTAGCTTTCAAGATCACACACTCCTTAGACAATTGTTTCTTTTAATTGTTTAGATCCTCAGATTCATCAATGAAATCCAGGATTAACTTGGATAGCCTTTCTTTAGACAAAAATTTAATCTTGTCTTTGAGATGAATTATACTTACCTCAGATTCTTCATCAGATTCTCCAATTACCATAAGTGCTTGTTCATCTCCATCTTCATCATCTAACTCCTCATCTGAAATTTCACCCCAAGCAGCAACCATTGCCTTTGTTGATGTTCTGTTTTTCTTGGGTTAAACATGTTCCTTCTTCTTGTTCCTTCGCTCAACTCTTTCCTTTTTCCATTCAATTTCCCATTGAGGGCAATTTTTGATGTGGTGATCAGTCTTGCCACACTTGTAACACCCCTAATTGGTTTGTTTTTCAGGAACCCTTGGTTTGTTGTAGCTTCCACTACTTGAAGGAACCTTTGCTCTCATTAGGTACTTCTTGAAGTCCTTTGTGATCATGGTCATTTCATCCTCCTCCAGATCATCTTCTTCAGTGATTCTCAATTCCAAACTCCTTTCCTTCTTGGGACCATCCATCTTCATAGTTTGCCTTCTAAGTTCATAGGCAGTGAGATTTCCAATCAGCTCATCCAGTTTAAGAGTTGCAATGTTCTTAGATTCCTGAATGGCTGTAATTTTGCTTTCCCAAGAGACTGGCAAGACCCTTGTCAGAATTTTCTCAACCTTTTCTTCTTCAAGAATGACCCTTCCAAGAGACATGAGTTCATTGGTCAGTGTAGTGAACCTTTTATACATCTCTTGGATGGACTCTTCTTCCTTCATGGTGAAATTCTCATATTGAGAATATAGTAGAGTTCCTCTTGACCTCTTCACTTGAGGTGTTCATTCATAAGCCACTTGCAAAGTGTCCCAAATTTCTTTGGCAGTGGTACAACTTTGAATTCCACTATACTTATCTGGACCGAGTCCACACACAAGCCACTTCTTGGCCTTAGCATTTTTCTCCCACTTTCTCAAATCCCTAGCAGGCAGTCAGCTCTAGTCTTTGGCACATCTACTCCTTCAGCAGTCTTCTTCATGGTGGCTAAAGGACCGTCAGTGACTATGTCCCATGGTTCATAGTCTTCTCCAATTAAGTGATCCTTCATCCTCTTCTTCCACCAGGAGTAATACTGGCCATTGAAGAGTGGAGGCCTTATAGTTGATTGTCCATCCCAGTTCCCAGGCGGTGCACTCATCTTGATCTTTTCCTAAGGTGTTAGCCTCTTCAAGGATAACCTGCTTTGATACCAATTATTGTTTTAGACGTCAATACCACACAAGAAGATACATTAATTTGTGTGGTATCTAACTTTTAGAGTGTTGTATTAGTAGAAGAACCTGGTTCTTTTTGGTGCTCCAACTTCTACTGTTGCGGAATAATAAAAGCAGTAAAGTAAAAACACAGAGATTGTTACGTGGAAGACACCTGGATCAAAAGGTGAAAAAACCACGACCTACTCCTCAGTAGGATTTCTCAAACTCTTCACTAAGACTCTGAGACAAATAGGACTTACAAAATAAACTCTTTTATAATCCTAGGACTAACTATAATCCCTTCGTAGTAACTAGCCTCTAGCTAATTTCTACAAGCTTCAAGTTAACCTAACTTGAACAATGTGTACCTATTACAATTGCTTCTATGAAAGCTGATAAGATACAATATTAAAATACCTACCACAACCAACTAGACTCAATAAACAAACAGGTGAAACTGATTCTTCTAGCTGGTTCAAGTAGCTCCAGATTCGCACTCTCCAATTTGGCTCAAACTGCTTGCAAAATTTCTTCACGAATTTGCTCTCAATTCTTGATAAATTTCTGCTTTTGTGCGTCTACATATCATAAGAACAATCGGCAATTTATAGGAGTTAGTAGATAAGGAATTAACTAGAATCCTAATGCAACTTTTCCTTGGTGAAAGAGTTCTAGTCAAACTCAACTCCTAAATCCTTCCTTATCTTAGATTCTGTTCTTATTGAATAAGGAGTCCTTCTCCAATTTTTTTTTTTGCAATCTTTTCTATCAGAAGATATCTCAATTTTATCAAAATACATTTACCTCCTGCATGTGCATCTCATGTGCCTTTGACTCTGTTGGTCTAAGTCACATATGATGGACCTGGTTCATCTCGGAGTTCCTTTGTCAATCTTCAAAACTATTTCCCTTCTTGGGCCAAAAATGTTGAAGTTGGGGAGCTCACTTTCCGAGTGGGCAATGAGAAGGTGGTATTTCATGTGTGGAAGTCGATGAACTAACCCAACAGTACAATGCTCTTTTATGGACCTCGTGACTAAGGTTATTATTGATGATGCAAGCTCTATGATCCATGTTGATGATCCAGTAGAGGCTGCCTTATTGGACCATGAGGACACCGTGGTAGATGGTTTTCTTAAAAGTACCAATTCCCTTCAAGGCATGGGTTCTTACTCCTATGGTCCCAGAAAGCTATCATTGGACTTGGAGAACCGGAAGACTCCACCAACAAAGCCTTCAATTGAAGAGCCCCCGACTTTGGAGTTCAAGCCACTACCCTCCCACCTCAAGTATGAATATCTTGTTCCATCACGTACTTTGCATGTCATTCTTTCCTCTTGCCTAACCCAAGTGCAAGTAGACTCAACTTTAAATGTGCTAAGGAGGAGGAAAAAAGTAATAGGATGGACTCTTGCGGACATTCGGGGTATTAGCCCCGCCTTTTGCATGCACAAAATCATCTTGGAGGATGGAGCAAAGCCCTGCGTAAAACATCAAAGGAGGCTCGATGAGGTATTGCAAGAGGTGGTGAAGAAAGAGATCATAAAATGACACGATGCAGGGGTTGTCTATCCAATTTCGGATAGCGCTTGGACTTCTCCGGTCCAATGCATTCCAAAAAAAGGGTGGAATGACGGTGGTCCAAAATGACAAAAATGAGCTCATTCCTACAAAAACGGTTATCGGATGGCGGGTGTGTATGGACTACCGCAAGCTCAACAAAGTGACCCGCAAGAATAATTTTCCCTTGCCATTCTTGGATCAAATGTTAGATAGGCTTGTGGGTCGGGCTTTCTACTGCTTTCTAGATGGGTATTCAGGCTATAATCAGATTTTGATTGCCCCGGAGGATCAAGAGAAGACCACTTTTACATGTTTGTATGGTACCTTTACTTTCGCCCGGATGCCTTTTGGTCTGTGCAATGCACCCGCCACTTTCCAACGGTGCATGATGGCAATCTTTACAGATATGGTTGAAGATTTCCTTGAGGTGTTTATGGATGACTTCAGTGTAGTTGGGGATTCCTTCGATGAGTGTTTGAGTAATCTTGACAAATTCCTTGCTCGCTGTGAAGAAACCAACTTGGTGTTGAATTGGGGAAAATGCCACTTTATGGTGGAAGAAGGTATAGTGTTGGGTCACAAAATCTCGAGGAATGGTATTGAAGTGGACAAAGAAAAAATTGAGGTGATTTCTAAGTTACCACCACCAACTTTGGTTAGGGGAGTCCGGAGCTTCCTTGGGCACGTCGGGTTCTATCGGCGTTTCATTAAGGACTTCTATAAGGTGGTCAATACTTTGTGCAAATTGCTTGAGAAAAATGCAAAATTTCATTTTGATGAGAATTGCATGAGTGCCTTTGAATTGTTGAAGCACAAGCTTACCACAACTCCTATCATCACGGTGCCGGATTGGAGCTCTCCTTTTGAGCTTATGTGTGACTCGAGTGATGTAGTTGTGGGGGCGGTGTTGGGATAGAGGGTGAACAAGATCTTCCACCCTATTTATTATGCTAGCAAAACTATGAACTCGGCCCAAATGAATTACACCGTCACGGAGAAGGAGCATTTGGAAATAGTCATTGCTATGGAGAAATTTCGTCCTTATTTGATGGGTGCCAAGGTCATAGTGCACACTGACCATGCGGCCTCTGATATCACATGACCAAAAAGGATTCCAAAGGGAGACCCATGGGTTGGGTATTGTTGCTTCAAGAGTTCGACTTGGAAATTGTTGATAGAAAAGGGTGCGAAAACCATGTGGCCGACCATCTTTCTCGATTGGAGGAGCAAGGTCGACCTTGTGATGGGCTTGAGATTAATGACAGTTTCCCCGATGAGCAACTTCTTTTGGTGTCAATGCAAGAAATGTCATGGTTTGCCGACATTGCCAACTATCTTGTCACGGGTGTTGTCCCTTCTAAGCTCTCTTCTAACCAAAGGAAGAAGCTTAGGAGGGATAGCATGGACTTCTATTGGGATGAGCCATATTTATTCAAGATTTGCACTGATGGGGTCATCCGGCGATGTGTACCGGAAGAATAACAAAGTTCGATTCTTGAGTCTTGCCACTTCTCACCATATGGTGGTCATCATGGAGGGGCAAGGACTGCTTTAATGGTGCTGAGTTGTGGATTCTTTTGGCCTTCTTTGTATAAAGATGTCGGTGACTTAGTAAAGAGATGTGATGAGTGTCAGAGGGCCGGGGGAATTTCAAAGAAAGATGAGATTCCTCTCAATACTATTCTCGAGGTGGATATTTTTGATGTGTGGGGTATCGATTTCATGGGCCCGTTTGTTAGCTCTTGAGGGAACACCTATATTCTCGTGCGGTGGACTATTTCTCTAAATGGGTTGAAGAAGTGGCTCTACCCAATAATGAGGCCCGAAGTGTTGTGGCATTTCTCAAGAAGAGCATTTTTACAAGGTTTGGCACGCCTCGTGCAATCATGAGTGATGGGGGGTCGCATTTCTGTAATAAAGCCTTTGATACCTTGCTTTCAAAGTATGGTGTAAATCACAAAGTTACCACCTCCTACCATCCCCAGGCGAGTGGCCAAGTTGAAGTCTCCAACAGGAAAATAAAGAGCATATTGTCAAAAAAGGTCAATGCAAATAAGACTGATTGGTCAAAGAAGTTGGATGACGCTCTATGGGCTTATAGGACTTCCTACAAGACCCCGAGCGGTATGTCTCCGTACTGATTGGTGTTTGGGAAAGTTTTCCATCTACCGGTTGAATTAGAGCACAAGGCCATGTGGGCCTTGAGGAAGTTGAACCTTGAATGGGATGTGGCAACCAACCTTCGTGTGGAGCAGCTTAATGAACTTGACGAATTAAGATTACATGCCTACTCCAGTTCGTCCTTGTACAAGGACAAAATGAAGTACCTTCATTATAAGTATGCTCGTGGCAAGGAGTTCAAAGCAGGTGACTTGGTTCTCTTGTTCAATTCTCGGTTACGTCTGTTCTCGGGAAAGCTTAAGTCAAAGTGGAGCGGACCTTTTGAAGTTGTGTTTGTGACTCCGTTTGGTGCTCTTGATCTAAAGAACAAAAGTGGGGAAATTTTCAGAGTAAATGGGCACAGGGTCAAACACTACCTGGGCAAAATTGATGACAGCCATGTAGTGGCACCTCCACATCTCAAATGAACTTGGTAACATGCGTCGTGCCGCGACGTTAAATAAGGCGCTTCTTGGGAGGCAACCCATGTGTCTTTATTATTGTTTTTCTTTTATTTCCTTGGTAGTATAGGACTCATTTTTGCACTAACTGGTTTTGGGATGTTGTAGGATTATTTTGATGCAGGACAAAATGCTAAGTGTTGAATGTACAGGTCTCTGAAGTTAGCACCGCGACCGCGGTTGAATTTTCGCGGTCCGCAGAGCCTTCTTATGTGAAACACTGCTCTCTGAAGTTTGCTTCGCGGCCACGGTCCTCATTTCCCGGTCCACGGAGCCCTAGCAGTTGTCCTTGTATCTCTGAAGCAATCTTCGCGGACCGCGGTGACCATCTGTCAAAGAGCCCAGGAATATTGAATGACCACGGTCGCTTTGTCGCGGTCCGCGGTGGGTAAGTGCAGTGGGCCTCATGTCCCTTCTATAAATAGTCCTTCATGGATTCATTTTACACTTTACGCACTTTAACTCTCCAGAGCAAAAAATTTACTGTGTCTCAAGCTTCATATTTTCAAAGTGTGCATTTCATTCATCTACTCTTCATCTCAACATCTAGTAAGTGTAATTATGATTCATTAACTTCTTAATTTGATTATTTTCTTGATTATTTGGTAGATTTTCTTCTCTTTTTCAGCCTTTTTTCTTCTCTAAGCCTTTAACCATGTTAGGGTTCATTCATATTGCTTTTACTTTAGACCCTTTGTAACTAATTTCACTGATTGAACACGTAGGGTTATAACAAAATGTGCATTTGAACTTGAAAATCACTGAAAAATGGAAACCCTAGTTTTTGGTATGAGCGCGGTCCGCGGTCACGTTTTTGTGGACCGCGGTGCATGAATTATATAGTCCCCAATGATGATCGTGGTCGCTTCAACGCGGTCCGCGGTGTTTGACTTCAGAGGAGGGGTAATATGAACCTCACTCCGCCGCGGTCGCTTTTTCGCGATCCGCGATGCCTGAGTGCGGACAGCGGTCGCCTTTTCGCGGTCCGCGGTGCCCACAATCAGAGAGGCCATTCTTCCCCATTCCCTTCACTGCGGACCGCGATCGTTTTTACACGGTCCGCGGTCCCCCTTCTGCAGGTCCTCTGTGCATTATGCAATTCATCTGTGTATCTCTATTCTATCCACTGCTTGGGTACTAACAATGTTTATATGATTTAAACTTGCAGAGAATGGTCCAATCACGAGGTGGTGGCCGTAAACCTGGTGGCAAGGGAGATTCATCCCGGGGGAGATGCCAAGGGACAATCAAATTGGCCCCCAAAGTCCGGCAAGCTATGAAAGAGAGAAGAAAGGCAATCCGGGCAATGGATAGAGATGTTTCCCAATCGGGAAGTGAATATGTACCCTCCAAGGGAGAGTCTTCAGAATCTATACTTGAGCACTACCCAGACTTCCCGGAGAGGTTCAGGTTGACCAATGAGCCATTTGTCTCTCCCCCTGCCCCAGCACCAGCCAATTCTGAGTCGTCTGAAGGCTTAGCAGTAGGGAGTGGCCACACAGACTCCACCTCACCCACAACTTTCCTGTCTGGTGAGCATTCCGGAGATGAAGCAGCTGTAAATGAACCCAAAGTTGGGGGAGTGGAGAGAACAAGAAACCCGGGGGTGTGGCAAGATATATTTGTCAGTGAGGCAGCTTTTCATAGATTCCGGGAGTGGTGGTCGGAGAGAAAATTGATAACGGAGCACAGGTTCACCACCAAAGATCTATTGCCACTCAACCGAAATGTGAAGAGACAATTCAGGGAGAGAAAGGGTTGGGACTACTTCTCTTGCTACCTGTCGGATGCAAATGAATACCTTGTCAAGGAGTTTTACACAAACTTGTATTTCTGAAGAAAGACTCCAAGGCAACCATGGTGAGAAATCTCATGGTACCTTTTGATGGGGCAGCATTGAATACTTATCTAGAGTTTGATAAGGAAGATGACACACAATACCGAGAGAAGTTGGATGCGGGTGATGAGGCATGTCATTGGATAGCGGAGCATTTGGCTATTCGGGGTGAAACCCCCGATTGGTTGCAGTCAGGAAAGATCATTCTCAGGAGAATATTGAATTTTGAGGCTAAAGGCTAGGAGACGTTCGTGTGCAACAGACTTGACCCTAACTTCCATGAAAACTTTATTCCTCTCCGGAGGGATATATTGATTGCTTCTATTATGGCGGGGTACCCAATTAACGTCGGGAATGCCATGTCCACCGTTTAGCCGGGTGGTAAATGAAGGTGATAGAGCTTACCCTTTCCCCAACTTCCTGACCATGTATTTTGAGGATCAACAGGTGGACAAGAGAAGTTTTGATGTGAAGCTGAAGACAAAAGCCCATTTCTCTTGGTATGATCTGCAAAGTGATGACAACCCGAAGAGCAAGAAGTTCAAGGGTAAATCCATTGCTTCCACTGGCCAGTATGAAGAGCCAGTGGTTGTAGTGGAGTCTTCACAGCCCGAGTCCGCCATCCCAGAGAGTGCTCCAGGCCCCTCCACCTCAGCAGATCCAGGCACCCCTTCATCCCGGGCATATCCTTTGACTGCCCACAGACTGAGCCAGTCACTTGCCAATATCAACAACTGGATGTAGGTAGCTACTTCTAAGTTGTCTGTGCTTTCTACGTCTATGGCAACCCAGGCTACTCCTCCTCCACCACAGGTACCCCAGCTAGTTGAGGATTCTCTCAAGGAACTTCTGGCCAACCAGAAGAAAATCCTTAACAACCAGAAGAAGATTTTGGATGTTGTTGACTCCCACGGGAAGGCATTGAAGGAGCTTACAAAGGAGGCCAAGAGGCTCAAGAAGACCCGTGCATCAAAGGAGTCGGTGAAGGATCTGAGGAAGGAGGTGGACAAGTTAAAGGAGGATCACCTGCCATTGGACCTGTTGCTTTAGGAGCCGGCTTCCCAGCCTGAGCAGGAGCCAGAGGTTGAGAGACCAGCGAAGAGGAGGAGGGTGCTACCCCATACAGAGGGCATTCAGTTAGAGTTGGCAGACCCACCAGCACAGACCCAGACTGCAGAGGGGGTGCAGGTCCAGTCCCAGGTCTAGCCGGAGGCACAGGGCTCTGGGGACCAGTCCCAGGTTCCCCCACAGGCCACAGACCCTGGGACCCATGCTGAGGACCCCACACCGGTAGAGGGTCAATAGGGAGTTTTTCCTTACTCTCTTTCTCCTTACAGTTTTTGAGCTTATTTTGCTAGATAGCATTAAGGACAATGCTAGCTTTTAGTTGGGGGAGTGGCCCTATCTTGATTTTGATTCTGATGGATGACTTCAGACAATATTTTTCTTTTTATTATGCTTTATTTTGATTTTGGTATGTAAATAAGTTTACTCTTTCATTACTTTTAGTATTTTTCACTTTTGGTATGTATATAAAGTTACTTTCCAATGTATATATCCATCCCCCTTATATATATTCGACTAAATCCCCTCATGTACATATTCATTCTATCTTACGCATTTTACTTTCCGCATTTTCCCTTTCTGTAGCTTCTTATTTTCCTTTCATAGCTTCTTGTTTTGAATTTTTCGCGTGCAATAAGCCTTTGGTTTTCTTAATGCCACGGTTCGTTCTAAAGGTGGAATTTGTGTGAACCGGATGGCTCTTCCCGAGGATGGATGGTGTGACAACTTTCTTAAGGGTTTGAGTCTGTTTTTCTTTTTTGTTTCTTTTTAATAGTTAGTGAATAAAGGTGCCTCAAGCAAAGCTTTACTTGGGCATAACACATTTTCCTTTGATCCCATGGTCAAAAACAAATCGTTGTGTTTAGGATGGTGAAAGTTGTGACCTTGAGACTCTTGTGTTGGCCGATAATCATCAAGTGGTTTTTCGGGACCATTGTGTTGCTCAAAGCATAACTAAGGTTGTTGTGGGCCCCCAACTCTGTTTCGGTGAAATCATAAGTGAAGTTTGACTTAAGAGGCAATTATAGGCTCTTCTTGATCCAAATAGTGAATTGAACATTTCCATCCTACCAGTGACAATTTCCCTAGTCAACCCTTTTGAGCCTTAGACCTTTTTCTTTCAAAAACCATGTTACAAGCCTTTACCCATTTTAACCCTCTCTTGGCACCCAAATCTTTCCTTAACACAAGGCAAAAGCATAAGTTTGGGGGAGAGACGAGGAATTGCAAAAAAGTGAAAAATAAGGTACAAATGAAAGAAAAGGAAAGGCAATGAAAAAGAAAGAAAAGAGAAAAATCAAAAAGCCAAAAAGAATGAACAAAGTAGAAGAAATAAAGGGAACCAATGGAAGAAGTGTGATTAAAGGTGTGGAATTCCTAGAAAGGAGAAAAAGTGATTTGAAAGAACAAAAAGGTGTGACAGTATGTCTCTCCAACCCTCCAGAAAGAGCTAATTGACTCAAGGAGTCAAAGAATGTGAAACAAATGAAGTGCTTAAGGGAAGATTGAACTCACTCTGACCAAATGTTTCCTACCTTTAACCAAAAGCCTTCATCATATACCCACAAAAGCCCTATATGATCTTGAGTCGAATGAAACTTACATTAGTGGTGACTTACATAAGGGTCAAGCCTATGTTACCTTAGGACAACCGAATTTTCTTGGAATTACTCAAAAAAGGGATGGGGCTTATTTTGTTTGCTTGAGGACAAGCAAAAGCTTAAGTTTGGGGGAGTTGATAACTAGGAATTTTACATTGTTCTATACTCTAACTGCTTAAGTTTTGGATACATTTGTACATAAAATAGCCCCAAAAGCTTACATGTTGTGCTTGTTGCATGATAAGCAAAAAATGATGACAAACAGTCAGAAACCTGCTAAAAAGGAGTGAATCTTGAACAAGTACCAAGAACAACAAAAAGGCCTACCTCAAGTGACCACCGCGGCCGCGCTCCAATCTTCGTGGTCCGCGGTGGTGAAGTTCAGAGAAGCCTCTTCAAAGGCAAAAGACCACCGCGGCCACGGTCCAATCTTCGCGGTTCGCGGTGGTAAAATTCAGAGGACAGTATTTTGAAGGCAAAGGGCACCGCGGACCATTTTACGCGGTTTGCGGTCAAGAAGACTCAGATACCCAGCAGTTGAAGCCAAAGTAGTCCACCGCGGACCGCGGTCCCTTTTACGGGGTCTGCGGTAACCCCGTAGGGGTATTTTTGTCCGAAATTTCAGTTGGGTATAAATAGCTTCTTTTGTATTTATTTTTTTAGGTTACGCTTGGTATCAACAGTAGTGGGCAGCTCGTGAATAGTCTATTTTCATCTTTTGTTGCAATTTTAGCTTCATTCCAACATTGAATCTTCTTATTTTATTTTATAAATTAATCATATGTGTTTTGCTTCATCTATTTCTGTGATTTCTTCATTGATTATGAGAAGCTAAACCCATTAGATAGGGTTGTGGCTCAACCCTAGTGGTTGTAATTAATGGGTTCTCTAAATTAGGGCTTAGATGTTTATGGGTGATGGATATTTGGGTTGATTTATGGTTTTATTGTTAAAAATTGGCAGTTTCAAACACCAATTGGTGTTCAATTGACTTGGATCCTTCTTGAGAAAGGGGACTTGAGTCTAGGAAATCAACCCAACGAGGAATTGGGATGAAATCATGAGAAATGATAGTCCTAATTAACAGGTTAAACCTCGAGAGAGTAAAACCCTACTTGATCCCATATTTCTTGTGCACATTTGACACCTAATTGACCTTGAGAAAGGCAATTAGGCATAGCCACTCAAACTACCGAGAGGTATAGAGTGGGTAACGTTGGAGCATTTGGCTATATCATAATTCCCTGACTAACATCTTTGCCTTAGATATTAGAATCCGTTAATTACTCGCCTAGGTAGAAGTCATAATCCTAGTGCCTTAATCCAATTAGAAAATAACCCAAAAAGATAATAGTAGTTCAATTGCAATCATTATTAGTATAAATCATAGTTATAGTACAAAACCAACAATCATGAAAAGTGTAATCAAGAACACGAACCATTGCTAGATCACTTAGAAACTCAATCCAAATCATAACTCCTTGAGGATTCGATCCCGACCTTTTGGGTAAAAGCTGCACTGACCCTCATCTTCCTACTCTAATAGTAGTGTGGGTGAGAGCCGATCAGTGGTGCAACTTTGAATTCTACTATACTCGTCTGGACCAAGTCCACACACTAGCCATTTTATGGCCTTAGCATTTTTCTCCCACTTCTTCAAATCCTCAGCAGTGTAGTCAGCTCTAGTATTTGGCACATCTACTCCTTCAGCAGTCTTCTTCATGGTGGCTAAAGGACCGTCAATGATTATGTCCCATAGTTAATAGTCTTCTCCAATTAAGTGATCCATCATCCTATTCTTCCACCAGGAGTAATACTGGCCATCGAAGAGTGGTGGCCGGGCAGTTGATTGTCCTTCCCAGTTCCCAGGTGGTGCACTCATTTTGATCTTTTCCTAAGGTGTTAGCCTCTTCAAGGATAACCTGCTCTGATACCAATTGATGTTTTATACGTCAATACCATACAAGAGGGGGGTGATTTGTGTGGTGTCCAATTTTCGAGTGCAGTCTCTATAGAAGAACCAGGTTCTTCTAGGTGTTCCAACTTCTACAGTTTGCGGAATAATAATTGCATAAATAAAAGAACACAACAATTTTACGTGGAAAACACCTGGCTCAAAAGGTGGAAAAACCACGACCTACTTCCCAGTAGGATTTTCCCAAACTCTTCACTATGTCAATGAGCCAAACAGCATTTACAAAATAAACTCTTTTGTAAACCTAAGGACTAACTGTAATCCCATTGTAGCAAACTAGCCTCTAGCTAATTGCGACAAACTTCAAGTTAACTCTAACTTGAACACTGTGTACCTATTATAATTGCTTCTAGATAAAGCTGAAAGATACAATTTATAATCACCTACTACAAACAACTAGACTCAAAAGATAACAGATGGAACGGGTTCTTCGAGCTGGTTCAAGTAGCTTTTAAGTCGCACATGGATTCTTCACATGAACTGCTTGCAAAATTGCTTTGGTAATTTTGCTTTAAATTCTTGCTTCACTTCTGTGTATGTGCGCAACTCTTCTGCGGGAACACTTCGACAATTTATAGAATCAGTAGTTGAGACGTTGAAGTAGAATTCTGATGCAACTCTTCCTTGGTGGAAGAGTTTGAGTTTATCTCAACTTCCTTGATCTTCCTTTATCTTGATTCTCTCCTACCTGAATACGAAGTCCATCTCCCTATCAATTTTCAATCTTTTCACTTAGGAGATAACCCCTTAATTCAGAGATGATGTTTATCTCCTGCGTATGGACTCCTCTCGCGCCATCTAGTCTGCTTGTCTATGTTTGCCCCGATGAACCTGGTTCAACTGTGTAGACATTTGTCATTCTTCAAAACCATCCAGTGACTTGATTCAACATGGTAGTTTCAAAAGTTGATGGTATGTCGATGGCACAGCCTTCATCTCGTGTATCCATGATCAGCCAAGAAAATTGTTGTAGCTCATGTCGCCGTCTACTACTTCAAATGAGGTAGTCTTCATGACCTCTTCGGCATTTTTGGATAGAAGGATCTCCCCTCGAATTGTCACACTTGCTAAGTTGAACCCGGCAAGGAGCTCTGTGGCCGTAATGATGCTTCTAGTTAGCTTGGCTTGATCCAGCACTCTCCATTGAATTATATTGGCTAAACTTCCTAAGTCTACCAAAACACATTTAATTTTAAAATCTAAAAATATTAAGAGATATTACCAGGCATTGTTGTGCGGTAGGAGAAGTCCATCGGCATCTTCCTCTGTAACGGTGATATCGTCCTCGGTGACTTCCCAGAGTCTCTTACAATGGGTCACCGACACCTTTGACTTTTTTGTCGCCGAAAAGGTTACACTGTTAATCTCGTTCCCTCCGAAAATCATGTTAATCGTTAGTCAATGATGGTCTTCTCCTATCTTCGAGGGCTCTGCGTTATCCCAGTTGTGGCCATAATTGTTTTGGCCTTGTCTCTTAAGAACTCTCGGAGATGACCATTTTTCAACAAACTTGTTATTCCGGTTGTAGTGAGTGCCGATCGAAAACCTCTGTCGCATCTTTCGGCCCTTTTGTAGGCTAAAACCGACCCTTAGAAGATCGCTGATCTGCGTCAAAATTATCCTTCGGCTTATACTTGTTCTTTTCTCGATTCCGACCCTTGGTTGATGTCGGGAAACCGAGATGGTCGTCTTCTATTCTTATCTTTGATTCTTAATGGTTGTGGACATGTGCCCATGTAGTCGCCTAGAACTTGAGAAGGCTTTCTTTTAGTTTCCAGAGGCGTCGGAGCTCCTAAATTTCAACCCTTTGGTGAACGCCTTAGCCACCCATTCATCTGGTATGGCTGGTAGCGGCATCCTTTATTTCTGAAACTTAGTCGGGAATTCCCGCAGCAATTCAGACTCTCCTTGCGCGATTCTGAATATGTCGGCCTTACGGGCTTGTACCTTCCTTATACTTGTATGGGCCTTGATGAAAGAATCTGTGAGCATTTCGAACGAATCTATTGAGTTCTCGGGTAAAAGTGAGTATCATGTTAGGACCCCCTTCATGAGGATTTCTTCTAACTTCTCGGCATGACCGATTCAATCTCGTGCGGGGCTAAGTCATTTTCTTTCACCGCTATTGTATAAATGGTGATGTGCTCTTTAGGATCCGAAGTCCCATCATACTTCGGCACGTCTGATATTTTGAACCGCTTTGGAATCAACTCTGTTGTTGTGTTCGGTTTGAACAGCAACTAGGTGTATTTCATTGAGTCCGGGCCCTTCAACACTAGTGGTGCGCCCGAAATTTTGTCCATTCAGGCGTTTATTTTCCCCATAACTGCATGAGCTCGATTTTGAAAGGAACATTTCTGCTATTGTTACCAGGTCCGTTGCTAATCCCCTTGGCCCTGTCAAAGTCAACCTCACCCCTCGGGTGTTGTTATTAACCATTTGCGTTGTTTGGTTTGCGGGAGCACTGGGAGGGACTGGATCCCTTCCATTTACGTTGTTGGAAGCATCCGACAACGTTTGCCCCAATTCTTTCATGGCATGGTCTTGCCGCGAGAGATGGCTCGTGATAGAATTTTGCTATTCTCTCAGGATTCTCACCATTATCGCAACGTGCTCGTTTTCAGCTTCACCAGAAGTCGCCTCCCGTACGTGTCGGGGATATTTCCCGCCATGAACTTGTGTGGCTACGTCCTTCTCGTTGCGAAGTCGCTGATCGAATCCTTATGGTGAGGTAGATTTCTTGTGCCTCGACGTTATGTGCGATGTTAACAACATTATCTGCCATCTTTTATGAGTTTTGCTAAGAAATAAAGAATCAAACAGATTAGTAATAGATGCAAGTATCAACTCAATTACGCAACCGTCTAAGCCCCACGGTGGGCACCAAACTGTTTACCCACAAAAGAATGTTGTTGAATTTATAAGCGAATCTATTTGATCTCAAAATGATAAATAAATTAAATAAAATGCATGACTTAACATCGAAATCAAGACAAAGTAGCAGACAACTTGGTTCCGGGAGCAAGACTTGCGATGACAACAATAAGAATATTGATAGATAGAAAATAAAGTATTATTTAGCTTGGGATAATGTGTAGCATAAGTTTGTCAAAACTTCCGTGTCCTACAATGGCTATCGAAGTCACTATTCATAGCTATATCTAGGGAATAAGGTCTTATGATCAAACCCCTCTTAAACGATAATAATGGGGGGCCATTGATGAATACGTAACGGCAAGTTATGAATGCCAAAATTCTCTGTAACGGACTGTGTATTTAATACTGAGAAATATTCTTCATTGAATGTTATCTGGTGGCAAATATTCGTTTGCCTTCGTTAAAAATTTTCTCTTCAGGGTCTGACCGGTGCAAACTGTTGTTGTCCTCGGTCTTGGTTTCCATTCGCTTTATCTTCCGTGTGTCTCCAGTTCCACGTGTCACCGATTTTACCCTATACAACTCCTGATAATTTTAATTAAAAAATACTACTCCTTTTCTAGTCCGGCTAAAAAGAACGGCACTATTTTCTTTTTTCCAATTCATAATTTTTATTTTAGCAACATTTTACATACCCTTTTTGTCTATTTTATGTGAAGGAATATAAAACAAATAAGACTATTAAAATTTATCATCTTAAACGTGTATTGATATTTTTATAACTATATTATCATCTCATTAAAAAGGTTAACAAAAAATTAAAGATGAATTATTTCTAAACACAATATTTTTGGGAATGGACTAATTTCACAATTAAAATTGGACAAATAGAAAAGAAAAGAAAAACCAGTTTAATAGAAAAAAATAACTCCAGTTGTTGTTTTATGAAGATAATTGAGGGGGAAAAGATGGAAAGGCTTGAGTTTAATATAGTCGTTTCCATGTAAAACCATAATCAGTTTACATTTTTTAATTTGTTTAATCTGAAATATTAAATGCATCCATTTTCTGATGATTATCCAACCTTTTTTCAGCCGGGTTATTTGGCTTGGGGATTTGAACTATCGGATTGGACTTTCTTATCGCTCTGCAAAAGCACTTGTTGAGATGCAAAACTGGAGAGCATTGTTGGGAAATGACCAGGTGTCCTAACAATCTTGTGTTTTTCCTCCCACTGCTTTACCTGAACCTAATTTAGTTTGATATCGTCATAGGACAATGTTCAAGTGATCTTGTTTTCTATTTCCTTGACAGCTGAGGATAGAACAAAGACGTGGTCGAGTTTTTGTGGGATGGAAAGAAGGAAAGATATTGGCTCCACCAACATATAAATATTCTGGGAATTCAGATAAGTATGCTGGGGAAGATATTCAACCAAAGGGGAAGCGCCGCACACCTGCATGGTTAGTGTTTTTCTTTGACTATTAAAAAATAAATATTCTCAATCTAAAATCGTTACATATGCCTTAAACAAAAGCATTAAAACTAATAACAAACTAAAAAAGAACAATTTTGCATCCCTTTATCAAAATATCATACTGAAGGATTTATCTATTAAGTTTAGAACTAATATGTGCAATTTCCATCTGAAGGTGTGATCGGATTTTGTGGAATGGAGGAGGTCTCCAACAGTTGTCTTATGTCCCCGGGGAATCCAGATTTTCAGATCATAGACCTGTTTTCAGTGTTTTTTGGGTTGAAGTTGAGTCAGCACACAGTAGGTTGAGGAAAATGAGTTGTTCAAGCTCAAGAATTGTGGTGGAGGAGCTCTTGCCCTATGCACATGGTTATATCGAACTCTGTTTCTTCTGAAGTAGAATGAGGATCGGCAACACTTTTGGAGAGTCCGAGCAACATAGGTATTCGGTATGCTCCCTTTGGCCCCGGTACACTTTATCTTTTGACTAGTTCATTTATGTGGGTCTTATTTTTGTACTTCTGTATACTAGGAAATGAAGTGGCCAATGAAGAAAGAAAACCTTAGTATTGCGTCTTCGCTGCCCCAAAAACTTTTTACTTGGTCTTAATCAAATCCTGGAGAAAGTTGATATTAATACCTACTACTTCCAGGCATGAAATTGTGGGTTGGTCTTACGGGGATACTTACTAGGATTGCTCTCAGACAGAAAGTTCATCTGTTGAATTTTGCATTTTGAATCTGCTTCTGATACTAGCATTTTTCAAGTAGCCCTAGGAATGTGCCTCAATCTCTAAGAGTGCTTGTAACCTTTGGACGTTCGTCTAAGCATATTATTGGGTGGTATCTCATATCTCCTTTGCTCTCCAGATTCAGGCAAGTGTTGCTTTGAAAAAGCTCAATCGTAAAAGGTGACGGGGAACCATATCTACAACCCACTAACTGAAAAAGGTTAATTCTTGGCTTTGTTCTTTCTTGGTTGTGCTGCAGATGCACCTTTATCTAATTCTCCATGATCTTTCTTTTGTCAGATGTAGATACTCCAATTTTTAATGGCTAGCTTACCTTGAGACAGACTGAATATTCACATTTCTTTTCTTTGCGAGTTAACATTGCATTAGGAGAAAAATATTGGTCTTTCATTAACAAACACCAGCTCCGGCACAAGTGTCATCTTTCCTCCATCGTGTAGGTAATTATGCTATACTTCAGTTTTATTTGGTGAGATAAGTTTTCTGCTCTCTAGTAACTATCAACTATAATACACAAGCTTGGAGTTCGCTGTCTTGGTTTGGAGCCCTTTGGTGAGATTGTGGCCAGCCATGCAAGAGATACAGAGTGTCAACATGCTGGAAATCTGAGGTCACGAGCTCTGGTTTTGGTCCTGCTTGTGATATCTGAGTTACAGAGGATCCTTTTTATCAATCTTTTGGATACTAAGTGTGTACTTTCTTTTGGGCTATTTTACTGGATGAACTTGACCAACAGTTAAAAGGATTGCCAAGCGGTAAATGATTGTTCTGTTCAAGATTCTTTATTACTAGTTTGGTAGAGGAATTCAATGACATGAAGAGAACGAGACATGGTGCAAAATAATCATGTTTTGAGTTTTGCCGATATGTTTGAAAGAAGAAAAGGCGGATATCTGATCTGATCATCTGGTGTGTACTGTATACTCAAATTACAAACGTAGAGGAAAACATATGGTATAACAAAACGAATTGTGATCTCCTATTTTTGCCAATGACTACTCCCCTTCCCACTACATTATAGCTTGTTTGCCTGATTGGCCAAGCTGCAAAAATCAGCTTATTTTGAGAACTGTTTTTTCTCAAAAGTACTTTTGGTGAGAAGTAATTTGTGTTTGGATAATTAACTTGAAAAACACTAATTCACGCATTTTGTCCAAATTGCATCCGAATGATTCCTACACATAGAAATACCATATTAGCACAAATCATTCTGAGCAACATTTAGTGTTTGATCAAGCTTTTAAAAATTGCTTCTAAGTATTATTTTTTCCCAAAGGTATTTTTGAAGAGAAACTGCTTTTTTTTGCTTCTCCAAAACTGCTTCTACTCCTACTCAAAAACGCTTTTTTCTTCTAAAAGCTTGGCCAAATACTGTAACTTTGAAGAAAAAACAACACTTTTTTTGAGGAAAATTTTTTGGCTTTGGAAAAGTTTGGCCAAACAGGCTATTAGACTGTTGCATGCTTTTCTTTCTCATCTATAGAGGTTAAAGACAAAGTACTAGAAAATACTCCCTCCGATCCACAATAAGTGATTATTTGGTCTTTTTTTGTATTTTTCTAGATTTCAAGAATGAATTAATTATTTTTTCCTATATTGCCTGTTGAGGAAATAGTGTTGGAGTATGTGTTAGGAGTGTTTATGAGAAGAGATAGTAAAGTTAATATGGTCAATTTTATTCCTAATTAATGTTAAAGGGTAGATTTCTTATTCTGTGTGAAAACAGGCAAAAAATCAGTTATTGTGGACCGGAGGGAGTAATAAACAGACTTACAATGATTGCAAGTAAAGTTATTTGGGGAGTCCGAAACCTAAATGTGGTCTTTTTGGACTCAAAAGACCGAAATAAGGGAGAAAAAAAATTAATGACCAAACTAGATATAGCGCCCTTTAAAAGGGCGTTGTATATGAACCTGATAAGACGTGGACGTATAACGCGGTTTATTAAGGCGCTATATGTATATCGCCCTAATAAACGACGCTATACCCCTTCAAATAGTCGTCCCCTTTCCTTCCCCCACATTCAAAACAGAATCCACCCCCCCCCCC